>ML778873.1:425710-464895 GCA_009831015.1 Picea engelmannii
CAAAATATTATATACATTGCAACTCTACATTTGATTTAATTTATTATCCATCCATGATGTCAATGCTCTTGTCCATGAAGTAAATTATCAAGAAATTAATCACATTCTTTATGTTCCTAGATGAAAGGATCATTTTTTTAAAAATCAACAAAAACTTATAAATAACTCTCTCATGTAGTTCAATTTCACCTTGATATGATTTCTCTGTGGATGAAACTTGGGATTATTTTCCAAAGTAATTACACTTAATTTTCACAACAAATAGGTACAAAGTACCCATGTTCAAGTCTAATATATCTAGAAAAATATTGCAACCAAACAAGTTCCTTCGAAACGTCTAAAGCTACAATGTACTCTAATTTAGTATTGCAATGGGAAACCAATTGTTGTGTCTTTCTCTTCCAACTCATAGCCCCTTCAAATATATATATGAACTAGTGGACTTTGCATTGTCCACGTCACCTACTTAGTAAGCATCAACAAACCCATGCACCCAAAGCTTCTTACTTCCATTTTCTTAATAAGAAATAGCATAGTCATTCATTCCCCATAGGTACCTAAAGATCATTTTGATAGTTATACAATGATATCTCCTTAAATTTTCCTTTTATCTCCTTACAAATACCATTGCATATGCAATACTTGTTGTTATTCATTCCATTGCATATATAAGGTTTTCATCTACACTAGCATATGACATTTTTTCCATCTCATCTTTCTATTTTTTTCTCTCAAGACTCATGTTAGTTGAAAGACTCACTCCTACTTGAGATGAAGTGCAAATAGGTTTACATTTATCCATCCTAAACAGTTAAAGTATGATTTCCACATAATTTGTTTGGTCGATATAAAAATTCCTTCTTTAGTGGTTTATCTTCATATAAATTCCCCGACACTAGTGCAACTCACGCAAGTCCTACATGTAAAACTCACATGACTATTAGAACTTAGTCTCCTTGAATAGATTTGAGACAATCACTAATCAAACTAATATCATCAACACATAAGACTAAAATAATGTAGTTACTACCTTCTTTCTTGAAGTAAACACAATGGTTTGCTAAACTTCTTCCAATCCCTCATCCCAAAACATATTTTTCAAACTATTGGTACAATTTGTGAGGGATTTCTTCAATCCATATGGTGATCTCTTCAATTGACACACCATGTCTTTTTCAAGCAACTATATGTATAAATCCTATTACATTTTATTATCAATACAGGGTACGTAAACTTATGAGATGCAAACACTATATGTGCAGGATCAGATTCTACTCTAGTAGAAAATACTCCAAACTGTAAAGTAAACTCAGAATTAAATGCAAATTAACTAACTATCTAGCAATATAAGAGTACATCGTTCACTTGAAATGAGATCTATAGGAATTGCAACTTTATAAATCATTACAATCTCTCTCTCTTTATAGTTAGAGTGTTCATGCAACAATTTTTTCAATTCATTAAATAGTAATTTGAGTGGATGCTCTCATGTAACTAAAAATTAACTTCCATAAATGGGACACATTACACTTGATCCAAAATGGATCCAAGAAGGCCTAAAAATCAAAGTTATTGGAATCGTATGAAAGAAATTACATTGTGTCTGTCTTGTCGTGTTGATTTCAACCATATAATTTTTTTTGCAAATGGATGTTGTATGCGAAAGATATCGCGTTCTAACCAATTTCCCAAACAGGTAAAAAAGTGAACTGGTCAAAGTCAACAGGTCATATTGTTGACGTCAGCAGTATGAAAGGTGAATTCAACATGATGTCATGATGATGTCATCACATTGACATGGCATCACCAGGAGGTGACATGTCTCACTCAAATTTGGCATTTTTGGGTTGAGTTGGCACCTGTACGGATTTGACACGTGGCACTGTAGGATGAAACATGGAACTGTACAGATGACACGTGGCAATCCATACATGATGTGGCCCAATGGCAGGATGACACATGGCAGTCCATACAAGACGTGTCCCAATGGTAGGATGACACGTGGTAGTACGAACGATAGTTGGACTGTACGGATGTTGATGTGGCAGGGTGACTCTGTAGTATAGATGATGATGTGGCACGACACATGGTTGTATGACAGGTGACATGGAAAGTGACTTGGTTGTACGAAAGTGATGTGGTAGGTGAATAGATTGTTGACTATGTGGTATGGTCCAATCATAGGGTAACACGTGGCCCAATCAGAGGGTGCCATGTGGTACCCCAGATTTTTCCAATATTGTCTAGCTCAAAAACAATTTATGGCTTTCGGGGGATTCAAACCCCTAACCTCCATGGGCACAATGGAATAACTCCCCGGGCTAATCGACTTTGTTAATGGTGGGTCTTTTTAACCAAACAATTCATTTAATATATGTTTTTGCGGTGGTGGTTGTTTGGGATAGGCCCTAGTTGGTGGGGGCCAGTCCCGACCGAATAGGGGCTACGAATCTGGGGCTTAACCATATGTGGCCATGGAGAGGTAAGAGCTTGGCCACATGGGCCATAACCACATGACCAGGACCCAAAATCAAGGGGGTCAGCGCTCCAATTACTAGCCCTCTACCACATGGCAGAGTACATGTGACCTAGAGCCTGAAGACAAGGGGGTTGTGCCCTGTAATGTTTCAAATTTTGGGGTTTTTACCTTATTTTAATATTTTTATGCTGATTTAAGGTTGTTTTTAATGGATTTTGCCCATTTGGAGCCTGATTTGAGGCCAGATCTTGAGAGGAAGTTGGGATTTTTATGCCCACTTCAAATCTATATAAACCATGGGTTCTTAGAAGCATTAGAGAGGTTCAAAACAAGAGAAATTATAAGGAATTTTAAATCCAAAGCCATTTTTATGCAAGGAAGACATTGAGGAGGGGAAATTTGAGGGCCAATTCCGAGAGCTACAGTCAACCATTTTCAATGCCTTTAGTTGTGTTGGATTCTTGAGGTCAAGAAGAACATAGCCAGACCAATTTGTAATCCATTTGACACTTTTCTG
Organism: Picea engelmannii; assembly: GCA_009831015.1. NCBI lineage: Eukaryota > Viridiplantae > Streptophyta > Pinopsida > Pinales > Pinaceae > Picea > Picea engelmannii. Next base: position 428,707 of record ML778873.1, read on the forward strand.
ATGCACTTTTGGAGCATTGAATATAAATAAGAAAGCCTCACCCACTGAGACAAAGGCCCAGAGACGTAGGCAATATTTCCGAACTCCATTAACAACTTTTCTATTATTGTTTGTTTCTATTTGTGCTTACATTTTGATCTTCATTTCTTAATTTTTTTTTTTTTGTAACTAGGGGAATCGGTAACAACGACAGTATCGTACTCGCGTGACACGGGGTCGAATCCTGCCGGCTGCCTTATAACCCCTAGGGAGAAATGCACCGCCCGCAAGCACGCCCTCCGGGTAAATCGGGGTGAGAATTGACCTTGAGACCTCATTTTACATAGTTCCTTCCATTTACACGACACTTGCCAATCGGTCTACACCCCTGCGGGCGATCTTCATTTCTTATTATGTCCACTATAATATCTCATTAATTTCTTCTTCTTTCATGAATTCTTAATTGGTAAATGAACTCATGCTTAAAACTCAACCATATTCTTTAAAATATCATTTTGGATCAAGTGGTATCAGAGCAGGTTGACGATTGGGTTTTGAGTTTGCATGATTACCAGGGAAAATAATAATCGTGGTGAAGGAAAGTTTGTAGAAGGGGATCCAGAGATTGGATCGAGAAAGGGGACTTCTCAAAGTGAGGAGATGGAATTGAAAGAAGGCATGTCTCAAAATGATATAGAGTTGCAAAATACTTTATTTCCCATGTCTTAGATGGTAAAGGTCTCATATGAGGATTACTTGGAACAGAAGAAGCCTTTACAAGGGGAATCTTCTAAACAAGACAAAAGTGAAGAAGGAGAGGATCCTCCTAAACCTCCTCCTTCACATCCTTCCTCTCCATCAGCTTCTTCTTCTTCAAGTAAAAGTTCAAAATCCACCACAAGAAAACATTCCCATAAACATAAACATGATATGCCTTTACTTAAGTTTGATGTGAAATTTGAATTACCCATGTATGATGGTGAAGTCAATGTTGAGAGGCTTGATAAATGGTTCAGACATATGGAAGTTTATTGCAGTGTGCAACAAATCAAGGATGAGGCAACTCAAATCAAATTGGGATCGATTCATCTTGCAGGCACAACACTCATCTGGTGGCAGAGTAAGTTGCAAAATGGCACACAACAAGTGGGTAATGTATTTCCATCATGGCAAGATTTTGTTTTTGCACTTAGAAAGAAATTTTATCCTTCGGGTTATAAAGAGAAGGATTTAATTGAATGGCAAGGTGTTAAACTAAGAAAGGGACAAACAATGCAAGAATACACAGATGAATTTCTTAAGATGGCATTAATGTTAAATATTCCATTACATACCCAAGAAACTCTTATGAATTATATAGGAGTTTTACCTACACATATTTGTAAGACTGTATTTATGTTTGGACCTACTAATATTGATGAGGTTTTTGTTCAAGAAACATACATTGAAGCAGTGAAAACAAGAGTTGGTGTATCAGGGTAATCGTCTTCAAGGAAAGAGGACAAAAGGAAGGGGAATGGAAAGAAAGAAAACTCGGCGACAAGAAGGGAAGAGAAGCTCTCTTGAAAGCATTGCAAGAAAGAAGGGCATGACGATGACCATTGATGGAAATTGCACCCAGAGAAGAGACCAAAGTGGTTCAAAGAGAGGAAAGGGAGGAAAACCGTTGTAGCAACAATACGACCAATAGATTTGGGATATGATTTAGGTGATGAGACTAAAATCATAGCATTTGGTTTGACAGGTAAAATTGGTGATGGGTATGATTCTAGATGCAAATTGTTTCACATAAGGGTGATAATGAAACATACCAAGATCGATACATTGATAGATAGTGGATCTCAATATAACTTGATTTCAGAGGAAGTGGTTAAAAAATTGGGATTAAACACTAAGATGCATCATAAACCTTACTCACTTAAATGGATAAGAAACAATCATAAATTGCACATAACAAAGAAATGCACTTTAAAGTTTGCAATTTCATCAAAGTTTGTGGATGAGGTAATGTGTGATGTGGTGCCACTCAATGAATGTGGAATGGTCTTAGGTAGTCCTTATTTGTATGATCACAAATAAATATTCTACAGGGAATAGAATCAGTATCACTTAACCAAAGAAGGCAATGAATATGTTGTACATGTTCATCACTTAAAGGAAAATCAATCTCTACAAACAATGGAACAGTTAAGGAAGGCAGCTTATGCAAGCAACACATCTATAATTGTGCCAAATCAAACAATTGATCTTAAGAATGAACATGATATGGTTGTAGAATGGAAGTTCAATCATAATTTGCTTCAAGATAAGCTAATGTTGTGCAAGTACTACAAACATATTAGCTCATTTGCAGTCATATTTCTGATGTTATCATTGCTAATGTTTTCAACATGGATGGTAGTGGCTTCAGTAAGATGTGAAAGAGTACAAGTGGCTAACAATATGATTTTAGTTGTCATGGTTGTTTTGCAATTGATCTTGATGAGACAGGTGCACAAGACATAGTTTAAAGACAAAGAACAAGTGGGGTGGCCTATCCCACACTTGATGATTTGTTAATACCCTTTTGGAGGACTAAAAGGTCTTAGTGGGGAGGCATGATCCAAAATGGATCTAGGAAGCCCTAAAAATAAAATTTCTCGGAATTGGATGAAATTAGTGCCATTGTGTCCATCTCATTGCACTAATTCCGACCATATACGTTTTTCGCAAATGGACGTCATATGCGAAAGATATCGCATTCTGATCGATTTCCCAAACTGACAAAAAAGTCAACTTGTCAAAGTCAATAGGTCATACTATTGATGTCAGCAGTACGATAGGTGATCTCAGCATGACATCATGATGATGTCATCATGCTGACTTGGCATCACCAAGAGGTGACACTTGTCACTCAAATTTGTTATTTTCGGGTTGAGTTGGCACATGTACGGATTTGACATGTGGCACTATACGAATGACATGTGGTAGTCCGTACATGGTGTGGCCCAATATCAGGCTAACACGTGGTAGTTTATACATGACATGGACCAATGGAAAGATAACATGTGATAGTACGGATGACAGCTGCACTGTACAGATCCTGACGTGGTAGGGTGACTGTGTAGTATAGATGATGACATGACACGACACATGGTTGTACGATAGGTGACGTGGCAAGTGACTGGGAATGTGACTTGGTTGTGCAAAAGTGACATGGCACATGACTGGATTGTTGACTATGTTGGTGATTTTGTGGCACGGTCAAATCACAGGGTGACATGTGGCCCAATCAGAGGGCACCACGTGGCACCCCAGATTTTTCCAATATTGGCTAGTTCAAAAATTTGTTATGGCTTACAGGAGATTTGAACCCCCGACCTCCATGGGCGCAACAAACTAAATCCCCATGATAAATTGTTGTGCTAATGGTAGGTCTTGATAACCAAACGATGCATTTAATATATGTGTTTGCGGTGACGGTTGTTTGGGATAGGCCCTGATCGGTGGGGGGCAGCTGTTGGCCCTTGACCAAGTTTTGGGAGATTCTTGGTCATGTTGACCTATTTTGGGACTTCGACACCCTGTCGAAGGAGGATCACACGAAGAAGCAGAGATCACGAGATCTTGACCCCTTTTTGGGTCATTTTTGGGTTTTTGGGATTATCTAACGAGAATGGGATGTCGGCCCATGGGTTTACCCATGATTAGGCCTATTTTGTAAAGTATAAATAGATAACTAGGCATTGTAAGAAAAATCAGACTGATAGGTTGATGAGCTAAGTAATAGACCTATGTAATTGAAGGATTGTAAGTGCTTTGCGCCTGTGTGATACTTGCAAAGCTAAGTGCAACTCATTACAAGAAGTTGCGGAAGACTGTGTGCTTAGATGTACTCAGGGAAGGAGGATCTAGCGAGCTGCACAGATCTCCTTTTCTAGGCAAAGTAAGGTTTTGATGGCTCTGTCCTTGTAATTGATTGGTCGAAGACAATAAAGAATAAGAGTTGGTGGACATAGCCCTAGGGTGGGGGTGAACAACGTAAACACTGTTTTTTTCTTCTTTGTGCTTTGTCTTGATGTGTTTATGCCTTCTCGTTCTAAGTGCTTTGATAGAGATAGATAAATATGCTCATTCTTTGTGCTAATGAGGTGTAAGAATGTTAGATCTGATCCATATGAATGTGCTTGGTGCTTAATCTACTAGATCTGATCCATTTTTCTTATGCTAAGTGCTTATATACATCATATCTGAGTGAATGATGCGATACTCTGTTCTATATGCATAGTAGAATATTGGTTATACATTGATGAACTGTCGGTGTTGAGTGCTTTATTAAGTAATATAATCATAGATCTGTGTCCCATCTAAGGTTGTAGACATCCAATTCCTTCAACCACCCCTACCTCTACCTCAGGTGAGACTTCAACCACCCCTACCTCTACCTCAGGTGAGACTTCATCTTCTTCGCAGGTTTTTCCGAAAGGGCCGGTAGTGAGGGTTTTGTTGGTGCATTGTTTTAGCATTGAACCCTGGGTCTACCCTTGTGCCAAAAAATGGTTCCGTTGCCGGGACTGAAACTGTGATTGCTGGGACCTGAGAAAGAAGAAGCTTTGTGTGAAGATTTGACCTGAAACCGTGAAAGCTTTGTGCATAGATCTGTTTCCGTATTGTGTAGTATTCTACTAGATATGTGAAAGCTCTGTTCTAGGGAGAAGGATTATATTTGAAGAAAATAGGTCAGATCTAAAGAAAAGAGGTAATATATGTAAGCTCTGTTCTCTGATAAAGGTAAGAAGAGTGAAAATTTTTAGATCTGAAAGGTTTGTACTCTGTAAAAGTAAGATAAGTGGAAATTTTTGTTTCTAAAGTATGGATCTAGGTATGTTTGATAGATTCTGTCCTAGCTTGAAAACTAAGACACTGATAGATGAGAGAAGGTTTGATATGAATAGATCTGATAGGAATAGTGAAAAGTATGTTATACCTATGCATAGAAAGAATGTTTGGACTAATAAATGGATGCAGGATCCTAGAAAGAATTTTTTGCAGGTTAGCTACCATGATCCTAGTGCAAAGTACAGGAAAAGATGGGGATCATTTAAAATAAAGAGAGAACTAACCCTCTATTACAGTTGTAGAAGACCGAGACATCTTGCTAAGGAATGCCTTGGCAGAAGACCTAGTTGTCTCTGTTGCAAAGCTATGGACCATGAAGTGTTGGATTTCCCTAAAATGATTGCTAAGATTGAAGAAATGAATCTAAACCAAGAAAACCCTAGGGCAAATACAGAAACTAAGGATATGGTAGAATCCCAGAAAGAATTAGAGAAAGTATTGCTACAGATGAAATAAAACCTGAATGGCCACTGACTTGTCAGCTTATCATAGATCTTCAAAGAGAAAGAATGCATTCAAGCAAGAATAAGAGACTTCGACATTGATTGTGTTCTGGATGAGGAAATAGAGGTGAATGTTATGACATAAAGAACCTGGGAAATTTTAGGAAATCCTGCTATGAACCCTTCACTGGGAAGAATAGGATTATTCAGAGGAAAGCTGATAAACGTATGTGGAAGGCTCACTCAGATATCTATAAATGCAAATGGAACTTCAAATGAAGAAGATTTTGAGATTATTAAATTTACTGAGGATGGCGCTCCATTTTATATGTTACTAGGAAAACCTTGGATTGACAGAGATCAAGCCAGACGAAAGGAAGGAGAAGAAGTTTTGGAGTAGAAGAAGCAGGAATTAAAAGATTTCATGACTAGGAGGATCGCACACTTGATTAAAGAACATGAGAGTAGATCGAAGCTACTGAACACTAGAAACCCAGATGTCGAAGCTACAAGAACATTAGAGGACCCACAGAAGACTGAAGCATCTGTTTCAGATGGAGAAGAGATACTACCTAAGAAAGAATCTCAACAACCCGAAGTCACTATGTCCAAAGAAGATAAGAATCAGAATGGAAAAAGGAATACCAAGATGAATCTGACTGGAAAGAAGGCTAGAAAGATAAGTAAGAAGAGAGCTAAGATTGAGAAGTCACAGAAGGTTCCAGAAGGGACTTTACAGGAGGAAAATTTACAAAATTGGAGCTTCGTCGGGATATCAGAACAATGACATATGGAACTTCGCCATGGCGAAGAAATATAGTCGTTGGGGACATCATAACCGTTTGAATGATGCTTCGAATAGGTCACAAATCATTTATGGTTCACCATCAAACCGTTGGACCACACCATAACAGACTGAATAGAGTTAATGGAGGCTTCATATCCATTGCAAGAGACCCATTGCTGAGTTACCTATTTATCCCGCCACGCCATGCACCGAGAACACTTTTGCTAACTGATAATTTGAGCCTGCAGACTAAGTTGATCTTGCACAATAATTATCACATTGTTGTCGTTTATTCCATTGTAGTTTCTAAGTTAATCCCAAGTGCGTATGTTTGATGAGAGAAACGTAGATGAAGAATCAGTTACAGAAGTACTCCTTGACTTGATGACTGAAAGAGTCATGTTGGAGAGAGGATTATCTATAGGTGTACAAGATTCATCCACGAGAACAGTGCAAGCATCCCCATCGACTGCTCGAGCCAGACCATCATGGCCATCCGATGAGAAGTGAACCAAGCACAGGGATGATCTCATGAATTCTAAATTGATTCCATCCATATTACCTTCCCATGTTCCACCTTTGAGTGGCACAGTGAATCGAGATAGTGTGCCCAGATATTTTGAATACACCCTAGTTACGACGTACCTTCCGAAAGGGATACATGCAGTTCGGGAAGACCAAGATAAGATTGCAGCATTGAAGTTTAGCAACTTCAACCTCAGTGACAGGAAGGTCTATAACATGCTCACCCCATACAAGTACCTCACTAAGACAAAGGGAAATAATTCAAAGATCGTCCCTCAGTCATGGACCCATAACCTCGTGCAATCCACCCTGCTGAACGTCAGGAAGATTCCCCACGTCGGAAGGCAGCAAGAGGTGAATGCATGTGTCAAGTTGTTTCTTTCCTATTACCATGGAGTTTATTTGTGGCTGAACTACCGCATCATAGTTTATCCGACCTTGATCCATCGGATCATAGGCTTAAGTATTCAAGGACCTGATCCACATGATTTTTACCCTGGAAAAACCACAGACCAAGCACTAGCACAGAAGATTAAAGAGATATATGGCGATGTCAAGAAAGGGACACGAGGCTACAAGGTATCTTCTATCTAGAGTGGCACAATGCACCTCGTCTATCAGTTGATCGTAGGGAAGTTAGTACAAAAAAACTGACCGACCCAAGTCACTGGTTTCGTAGTCAACCTCGCAGGGAAGTGCACAGAAGGACTTCAAATGAAATGGGTGAAGTAGCTGGTGAACCAATTAGAATTTGACTGGAGAGAAGCGAAGCGTCAAGGATACAAATTTCATTTCAGTTGGTTTTTTTATTTTGATCACATTCATCGCATGGGAGATGCCGGAAGGTGCGACCTTCCCAGACATCGAGCAATTTGAACCACTAGCCGCGAAGTTCAGCACACTATGGTACTCAAACAACATGAATAAACAGTGGTAGTCAAATGTCGTGTTCCATACATACTAAAATCAGTTGAAGGTAGCCATCCATTTCGAGCCTCCCATGACTCTGAACACTTTACACAAGTTCCGACCCTTGATGAAATTCAACGCTGATAGGCACTTTATTTACATCTCAGTGTGCGTCAATGGACATAAGAAACATTTATAGTCATATTACAAGCGGACATAGGAGGAATTGGAGGAGATCACCAAGGAATGGTCAGCAGACCTCCTTATTCCAGCAAACCCTACAGAGATATCTGACATAGAAAGCCTAGAAACAACGCAGGATACACTCGGACCCAGCAAGACAAAGAAGACCGAAGATGTCTAGGAAATAGAAAGGGCATCTGTGAAGACTGCTTCTATATCACTAGAGCAAGTAGGTGATGGAAAAGAGGTATAAGGCACATAATCTGAACAAAATAAAGGCAAGGTAACATCGCCTAGGGATGAGGAGGACCCCTCAAAGAAAAGGAAGGTTTCCCGCCCGAAGCCTTCTTCCAGGAAGAAGATGAAAGATTCCATAACCAAGATGTAGACTACACTCACTTCGGATGATTTTAATTTCATCATAGAATCCCTGAATGATGCCTCGCTAGAGATAATCAAAAAACAAGAAGCTATATAGGAGGAGATGTACAATTGAATTGAGATCGACCTCCAAGGAGTGAAACAAGCATTACAGTCCAACCACGCAGTATCCATTGCACCTCTGTCAGTAGGAACACCAAAACTGGAAGATGAGACAACTCAACTCCATCGAATCATTGATATAGTCAAAGCTCGTTGTTGGTATAGGGGAAGACCTGGGGTTCAATGCTACAACAATGCACCAACAAAACCCTAACTATCGGCCCTTTCGGCAATACCTGTGAAGCAGATGAAGTCTCACCCAAGGTAGAGGCAGGGGTGGTTGTGAGACTCTAGTGTCTGCAACCTTAGCTGGGACATAGATCTGTGATTACATTTCTTACAGAGCACTTAGCATCAATTATTCATCAATATTCAACCTTTATGATACTTCGCAGATAGCACAAAGCATCGCAACATTTACTTAGATCTAAGGTATTTCAACACTTAGCAATAGTAAAACAGATCAGATTCAATAAATCAATACTAATAATCTTCATACATGTTAGATATAATATTCAAACACATCTAAGAATCACAAATCATAAGTGGATCTATCTAAATACATCAAATCACTTAGCAAAAGTAGATATAATCACATTGAGTCAAAGAAAAACGCATAACACACATATTTACGTGGTTCACCCCCATCCTGGGGCTACATCCACCAACTCTTATTCTTTATTAGTATCTTCAATAGGTTTACAACACAGAGCCATAAAACCCTTCTTCGCATAGGACAGAAGATCTGTGTAGCTCGCTAGATCTTTCTTCCTTGCACTACAACACAAATCCTTCTATAACTTCTTACAACAACTTTCACTTAGCTCTGTAAGCCTTATACAATCATGCACAAAGCACTTACAAAGTATATTAGCACTTATCTTACATTACATACACTTCTCTATCTATCTATCCATCCATCCTTTTATACATTACAAAAGTGGTCCTAAGCGTGGGTAAACCCACAGGCCGACATCCCTTTCCCATTACATATTCCCAAAAACCCAAAAGGGACCTGAAGTGGGCCGAGATCCCTTGATCTTTGCTTCATCTTGTGCTCTTCCTTCGACAGGGTGTCAAAGTCCCAAAATAGGTTACTTGACCAATATTATCCCAAAACTTGCTCAAGGGCCAACAGGCCCCAAACACTCACTTGTGACTCGTCCTGAGTCACTCTGGTCTGAGAAATTCTTCCTCGAATACCTTGATCTTGGCTCGGGCTACTTCGACCTGCTGCATTGCTACACCCTCTTGCGCAGTGAAGTCCTGGATCACTCTATCATTTACTGGCCCTTCTAAGCATTGTTATGCGATGATGACAACCTGTTCGAGCTCTGATCCTTGGCTTTCAACTTCAGTAAACATATGACATGCCTTCTCTTGCACTCATTGAATTCATTGAGAGACTTCCATCACTTTACTTTGTATCATGTGGATCTGTTGTTGGGCGGTGCATTTCTCATGAAACCTCTTCATCCTTTAAACTGGTGACAAGGCCTTCAGCTGCGCTTGTAACGTATGTGCATGCTTCTTCTCTTATTGGAGTTGCGACTCCAATGCCTACAACTCTAGATTCTCCATGAGGTTCTCATAATTCTAAGCGCTCCTAGAGCTTAGCTTCTTGCATTCCAAAGAAAGATATTTTAATCTTCCAACTGCGCTACGGGCAGTTTCCTCCCGTAGGTCTTTTATATCTTGGGGGGTCATGGGAACAATATGAAGTTCCATATCTGTGATGCACTTCTAGAGATTCTGGATTACTTCTTCAAGTTGTACCACCTGTTGTGGAACTCTTTCTTCAGCCTGTACTTCGAAAATTGTCACGGAGTGGAGTGCTCTGTTGACTAGTTCCTTTACTTCGAGCTGCTCTATGAGCAATTGTACTTGAAGAGAAAGTTTTTCTCATTCGGAAACACTACACTGCTCAACAAGTACTCCCTGTGCCTGTGTCAAAGCCTGGGTGGCTTGCACTGTGTCTTCCTAATCCTGTCAAAGGTGAGCTTCGACCATATCAGCAATTTGGTGAAGTTGAGTTGGCTCATCTCCCGGTTCTACTGTCCCTGCTGTCAGAGGCGCAGTGGAGACTGTGCATCTAGACTGGAGTGCCTACCGAACTCCTTGGAGTTCAATCTTGATGTGGTTATACATCTTCTCCTGCTTCTCTACTACTTCTTGTGAAGCATCGTTCATGGCTGCAATGATGAAATTAAAATCATCCAATGAGAGGGTAGTTCACATATTTGTTACAGGGGTTTTAGGTTTCTTCTAGGAGGAAGATTTTGGAGGCAAAACGTTCCTTTTCTTCAACGATTCCTCTTCATCCCTAGGCGGTGGTACTTCACCTTTCTGCTGTTCAATTTCTGTGCCTTCTATCTCTTCGTCATCACCTCCTTCGTCTGGTGTGATAGAGGTAGTCCTTATAGATGCACTTTCTACATCATGAACCTCTTCAGGCTTCTTCATCTTTCTTGGTTCTGGTGTATTCCACACAGTTTCTGGGCTATCAATATCAGACAGGTCTGCGGGGTTCGCTGGAATGAGAAGGTCTGTTGACCAATCCTTTGTGATCTCTTCGATGTCTTCCTCGGTCAAATTGTAATATGAATGCAACTGTTGCTTGTGCTCATCAGCGCGCACTATTATATAAATGAAGTGGTGGTCCACACTGAAATTCATTAAGGGTCGAAACTTGTGGAGGGTATTCGGGGTCATACGAGGCTCGGACTAGATGGAAATCTTCAACTAGTTGTAGTAAGTATGGAAGACGACATTGGATTGCCACTGCTTGTTCATATCATTAGAGTACCACAAGGTACTGAACTTTGTAGCCAAAGGTTCGAAGGGCTCTATGTCTAGGAAGGTCTCACCTTCCAGCATCTCCCATGCAATGAAAGCGATCAATATGAGAAGCCAGCTAAAGTGGAACTCATACCCTTGGTCTTGTGCTTCCCTGCAATCAATTTCTAGTTGGTTTACAAGGTACTCTACCCAATTCATCTGAAGTCCTTCTGCGTACTTCCCTGTGAGATCTACTATGAATCCAATCACTTGGGTGGGTTGGTTCTTGTGAACTAAATTACCTGCGATCAACTGACATGCAAGGCGCACTGTACCGCTTTCAATAGAGGCTACCTTGTAACCTCGTGTGCCCTTCTCAACATCTCCATAAGTTTCTGTGATTCTCTGCGCTAATGCTCAGTTTGAGGTCTTTCCAGGGTAAAATTCATGTGGGTCAGGGCCCTGAATGCTCAGCCCTGTGATCTGATTGATCAAGGTTGAATCCATAATGATGTGTCGGTTCAACCATAAGTATCATCCGTGGTAGCAGGACAATATTAAATTTACACATGCTTTTAGCTCCTGATGTATTCTAAAGTGGGGAATATTCAACACATTGAGAAGTGTGGACTATGCAAGGTTATGGGTCCATGACTGCAGGATAATATTTGAATTCTTGCCTTTAATTCTGGTTAGATACTTGTGTGGGGAGAGCATGCTATAAGCCTTCCTGTCACCAAGGTTGAATTCACTGAAATTCAATGCTGCGAGCTTATCCTGGTCAGCACAAACTACACGTATACCTTTTGGGAGGTACGCCGTGACCAAAGCATAGTCAAACTTTCTAGGCACACTATCTTGGTTGATGACGCCACTTAGAGGGGGTAGGTAGGTAGGTATAATGCTCGAAATTAGCTTGGCATTCATGATATATTCTCTGTGTTTAGTATGCTTCTCATCGGCCTGTCGGGATGGTCCAACTCAAGCAGTGGATGGAGAGGTTGCCAGTCCTCTTGTTGATGATGATTGAACACCTGTGGATACTCCTCTTTCTAACATGACTCTCTCAGTCATTAAATCAAGAAGAAATTTGGTTATGGATGCTTCGACTGTGGTGAGCTCATCGGACATACATGCTCGTTATAAATTATTGGGGTCACAATGATATTAAACACTGCACATGAATGAACAACAAGGGCGCGATGATCATTGTATACACTTTCTAGTCTGCAGGCTTCAAATTCTCAATTGGAAAAAGTGTTCTTCAGACATGGCGCGATGAGATATATAGGTGATCTTGGCAACGGTTTTCTTTGCAATGGTTATGAGCCTCATTAATTCATGTTTTGTCCATTATGGCATGGTCCAACAAGTTAGTGGTGAGCCATCAATGATTTTTGATCTATTCGGAGCGACAGCCGAATGGATATATTGGCCTCTAACGGTTATATTGATACGCCATGGCGAAGTGACCCATGTCATTGTTCTGATATCCCGACGAAGCTCCAATTATGCAAAGTTTGTTTCTACGAGGTACCCTCTAGAACCTGCTGTAAATTTTCAATCTTAGTCTTATTCTTACTCAACTTTCTAGCCTTCTTCATAGTGAGCTTCATCTCGATGGTTCTTTTCCCATTTTGATTCTTATTTTCCTTGGACATAGGCACTTCTCACTGTTGAAATTCTCTCCTAGGACTTAGGGGTACTACCTCTTCTATATCTGAGACAGATACTTCAATCTTCCGTGATTCCTTTAATGTTCTTTTAGCTTTGACATCTAGGTTTTTAGTGCTAAGTATATTCGATTTGTTCTCTTGTTCTTCAATCAACTGTGTGATCCTTCTAGTCATGAAATATTTTAACTCTTGTCTCTGTTGTTCTAAAACCTCTTCTTCTTCCTTCTTTCTGGCTTGATCTCTTTCAATCCAAGGTTTTCCCAGTAACATAGTAAACAGGGCGCTCTCCTCAATAAAGGTGATAATATCAAAATCTTCTTCTGTCGAAGTTCCTTTGACATTCATAGATATCTGAATGAGCCTTCCACATAGGTTCACCATTTTTCCTTTGAATAGCCCTATTACTCTTAATGAAGGGATCATAGCAGGCCTTCCTATAGCTTCCCAAGTTCTCTCTATCATAACATTCACCTATGTTTCCTCATTCAGAACACAGTCAATGTCGAAGTCTCCTATTCTTACCTCGATGCAATATTTTTCTTTAAAGACCTTTGATATCCTAACATGTCGGTGGTCATTCAAGGTGCCTTTCATATGTAGTAATACCTTCTCTGATTCTTTCTGGGGTTCTGCTATTTCTGGATCTGCCTTAGGGTTTTCCTGGTTCATATTCATTCTTTCAAGCTTATCAATCATTCTAGGGCAATCCAACACTTCATGGTCCATAGCTTTGCAATAGAGACAACTAGGTCTTTCACCGGGGCATTCCTTAGCTAGATGGCCTAGTTTTCTGCAACTGTAACAGAGGGTTAATCCTCTATTTCTTTTAAATGATCCCCAACCTCTTTTGTACTACGCACTAGGATCGTGGTAGCTACCCTGCAAAAAATTCTTTCTAGGATCCTGCATCCATTTGTTAGTCCCAACATTCTTTCTATGCATAGGTATAATATATCTATCACTATTCTTATCAGATTTATTCATATCAAACTTTATTTCAGCTATTAATTCCCTAGTTTTTAAGTTAGGACAAAATCTATCAAAAATACCTAGATCCATTCTCTAGAAACAAAAATTTCCACTTATCTTACTTCTACAGAGAACAAAGCTTCGAGATCTAAGAAACTTTAACTATTATTACCTTTATCGGAGCACGAAGATTATATATCTTACCTCTTTTCTGCAAATCTGACCTCTTTCCTTCAGAAATTTCAACTTTTACTTTTCTTAGAGCACAAAGTGTTCAGATCTCGCTTCTTTTCTTTAGATCTGACCTTCCTTTCTTGGCATAAAACTTTACAAGTTAATTAAAAAGTTGCGCACTAGGGCAACAGATCTACGCACAGAGCTTCCACAGTTTCCAATTGAATCTTTGCACATAGCTTCTTCTCCCTTAGTTCCTAGCTATCACAGTTTCAGTCCCGACAATGGAACCATTTGTTGGCACAGGGGTAGACCTGAGGTTCAACACTACAACAACGCACCAAAAAAACCCTAACTATTCTCCCTTTCGGCAACATCTGTGAAGCAAATGAAGTCTCACCCGAGGTAGAGGAAGGGGTGGTTGAGAGACTCAGGTGTCTGCAACCTTAGACGGGACACATATCTGTGATTATATCGCTTATAGAGCACTTAGCATAGATTATTCATCAATATTCAACCTTTATGATACTTCGTAGATAGCATAGAGCATCGCATCATTCACTTAGATCTAAGGTATTTCATGACTTAGTAATAGTAAAATAGATCATATCCAATAGATCAGCACTTAGAAATAGTAAAATAGATCATATCCAATAGATCAGCACTAAGCATCTTCATACATGTTAGATCTAACATTCACACACATCTAAGAAGCAAAAAGCATAAGTGGATCTATCTAAATACATCAAATCACTTAGCAAAAGCAGAGATAATCACATTGAGTCAAAGAACAGTGCATAACACACAGATTTACGTGGTTCAACCCCACCCTAGGGCTACATCCACCAACTCTTCTTCTTTATTAGTGTCTTCAATTGGTTTACAAAACAGAGCCACAAAACCCTTCATCACAAAGGACAAAAGATCTGCGTAGCTTGCTAGATCCTTCTTCCTTGCACTACAACACAAAGCCTTCTATAACTTCTTACAACAACTTGCACTTAGCTCTGCAAGCCTTATATAGTCATGCACAAAGAACTTACAAAGGCTATTATCACTTATCTTATATTACATACACTTATCTATCTATCTATCCATCCATCCTTTTATACATTACAAAAGTGGGCCTAAGCGTGGGTAAACCCACAGACTAACATCCCTTTCCCATTACATATTCCCAAAAACCCAAAGGGGACCCGAAGTGGGCGAAGATCCCGTGATCTCTGCTTCGTCTTGCACTCTTCCTTTGACAGGGTGTCGAAGTCCCAAAATAGGTTACCTAACCAAGATTATCCCAAAACTTGGTCAAGGGCCAACACTCACCTTCGACAAGCACTAGAAGACACAACGCAAGCCACCCAAGCTTTGGCACAAGTACAGGGAGTCCTTGTAGAGAAATGAAGTACTGTAGAATGAGAAAATATTTCTCTCCAAGCAAAGTTCGATGAAGAAAAAGCACAGTTATAGCAAGGCAAGGAACAGTTGCTCACAGAGAAACTTGAAGTAAATGAAACGGTCAATAGAGCACTTCACTCTGTGATAGTCATATAAATCCAGGAAGAAGACCGAGTTACACGGTAGATCGACCAACTCGCAGAAGCTATGCAGAAGATACATCAACGCATAGCAGACTTAGAGCTACGCACTGTGCCCGAGACCCTGCAAGATGTAAGAGACCAAAGAGAAGCAATTGCCAAGAGCGCAGTTGACAGATTAAAATCTCTTGCCCTAGAATGTAAGACGTTGAGTAACAGCAGTGCCTAAACATATGAGAACCTCACCAAGAATCCAAATTTACAGGCATTGGAGTCCCATCTCTAGGAACCAAAGGAGCATGTAGATACACTACAGGTGCAACAGAAGGCCCTATCATCTAAAGAAAGAATGAAGCAATATCAAGAGAAGCGCACCGCCCAACCAAAAATCCATATGATTCAAAGCAGAGTTATGGAAGTAACTCAATGGCTTCAACCAGTTCAAGATAATGCATTCCAATTGTTCATAGAGGTTGAAATCCAAGGAGAAGAGCTAGAGAAGGTTGTTAATGCAGCATAACAATGCCTAGAAGGGCCCATGAATGACATAGTGATCCAGGAGTTCACCAAGCAAGAGGCCATAGCACAACAACAAGTTGAAGAAGATCGAGGATTTCAAAGTAGAATTGGCCAAACCAGAGTGACTCGGGACGAGTCACAGGTGAGTGTTGGGGACATGTTGGCCCTTGACCACATTTTGGGAGATTCTTGGTCATGTTGACCTATTTTGGGACTTCGACAGCCTATTGAAGGAGGATCACAAGACAAATCAGAGATCACAGGATCTCAACCCCTTTTTGGGTCCTTTTTGTGTTTTTGGGATTATGTAACGGGAATGGGATGTTGGCCCGTGGGTTTACCCATGCTTAGGCCTATTTTATAAAGTATAAATAGATAACTAGGCATTGTAAGAAAAATTAGACCGATAGGTTGATAAGATAAGTGTTAGACCTATGTGATTGAAGGATTGTAAGTGTTTTGTGCCTGTGTGAGACTTGTAGAGCTAAGTGCAAGTCATTGCAAGAAGTTGTGGAAGACTATGTTCTTAGATCTACTCGGGGAAGGAGGATCTAGCGAGCTGCGCAGATCTCCTGTCCTAGGCGAAGTAAGGTTTTGATGGCTCTGTGCTTGTAATTGATTGATCGAAGACAATAAAGAAGAAGAGTTGGTGGACGTAGCCCTAGGGTGGGGGTGAACCACATAAGCACTGTTTTGTTCTGCTTTGTGCTTTGTCTTGATGTGTTTATTCCTTCTCATGCTAAGTGCTTTGATAAAGATAGATAAATTTTCTCATGCTTTGTGCTAATGAGGTGTAAGAATGTTATATCTATTCCATATGAATGTTCTTAGTGCTTAATCTACTAGATCTTATCCATTTTACTTATTCTAAGTGCCTAGATACATCATATCTGAGTGAATGATGCGATGCTCTGTTCTATCTGTGCAGTAGAATATTGGTTATACATTGATGAAATGTCGGTGCTAAATGCTTTATTAAGTAATATAATCACATATCTCTGTCTTAGCTAAGGTTGCATACATCCAAGTCCTGCAACCACCCCTGCCTCTACCTCGGGTGAGACTTTATCTGCTTCGCAAGTTTTGCCGAAAGGGTCGGTAGTTAGGGTTTTGATGGTGCATTGTTGTAGCGTTGAACCCTGGGTCTACCCTTGTGCTAACACAAGCCCTGAACGAATAGGGGCTATGAATCTGGGGCTTAACCATATCTAGGCGTGGAGAGGTAAGAGCCTAGCCACATGGGCCATAACCACATGATCAAGACCCATAATAAATGGGGCCAGGGTGCCAATTACTAGCCCTTGGCCACATGGCAGAGCACATGTGACCTGGAGCCTAAAGAAAGGGGGTTGCACCATGTAATATTTCAAATTTTGGGTTTTTACCTTATGTTAAGATTTTTATGTTGATTTAAGTGTGTTTTTAATGGATTTTTCCCATTATTGGGAGATCTGGAGACTAATTTGAGGCCAGATCTTGGGAGGAAGTTGGGAGGTTGATACCCACCTCAAATCTATATAAACCAAGGGTTCTTAGGAGCATTAGAGAGGTTCAAAATAGGATAAATGTTGAGGAATTTGAAATCCAAAGCCATTTTTATGCAGGGAATCCATTGAGGAGGGGAACTTTGCAGGCCAATTCCGGGATCTACGCTCAACCGTTTTCAGTGTCGTCAGTTGTGATGGATTCTTGAGGTTGAGAAGAACAGATCCAGACTAGTTTTTAATCCATTTGAAACTTTTATGATGTACGTTTGGAGCATTCAAGATAAATAAGAAATCCTCACCCACTAAGACAAAGGCCCGAAGACGTAGGCAATCTTGTTGAACTTCATTAAGAACATTATTATTATGGTTTGTTTCTCTTTCTGCTTACATTTTGATCTTCATTTATTATTATGGCTGCTATAATATCTTATTAATTTCTTCTTCTTTCATCAATTCTTAATTGGTAAATGAACTCATGCTTAAAACTAAACCATAGTCTTTAAAAGATCATTTCAGATCAACACGTCATAAACTCAAAGAAAACTACTTCAATATTAGCAATGACCATGTACTTGAGCACCACCATGCTTAATAAGACCCCATTGTCACCAAGTTATCTTTTGATATGGATGCTAAATTTTTCCCTTGAATCATGATTCCTATTTGTTGAGGCCACAACTCCCCTTTTCTTTTTATTTTACAAGCAAAAGGAAATCCCCCCCTACTAAAATTTGAAATCTATTGCCTAATTATTTACTACTATAATCCTAATGCTTATTATTCATATACTTTGAGGGAGTTGGAGGTTTGATCTCTATGGATGATTGTATTGATAGAGGTTGACCATTCATTTTGATCTTATGATTTCAAATGTCTCCATGATTCTTCTTGACCTATGATGTTTTGTTGACATTTGTATGATGGAATTGAAACCTTATATTTGAACCTTTTGTAGATTCTAAAGTGCTTGATGATCCTGAGGTTGTACAGTTTGATGTTATATTGTATGTCTTGAATGAGTTAGTTGTTGATGATTGTTTTGAATGACTAATTCAAATTTTTCATTCTCTTGCTTGCATGTTGTGCTTAATATATTCATCTTTATTCTCTCATATATGATCACACTCTTTGTTTTTAGAATATTCAATCACACAATCACTAATCCTTCTCTTGAGTTTGAGACTTAGCACATGCATTTTTCACGAAACTTATCTACAACTATCTGTGATTATGTTTTAATAGACCCAACACTCATTTATAATGTTTGCTTAAAGGAGGGGAATATAATGTTTATAGTATATTGGAAAGTGTCCTTTTATTCACATGATTTATCTCATCTTCTGAGTCTATGGTTGCAGGATTAGGTTCACAAGATCACTTTATTCACATGATCACTCCATCCTTGAGATCCATGTGGGGGGAATCCATTGACCTTATTGATATTTCCTAGACCTCTTTCTATCCATATATTGTTTGCAATTTGAAGGCAACAATAAACATTATCGAATAAGCCTTGTCTTTCCCAAGCCTTATCCAGATTTGTATTTTTATCACCATTATGGTGATGAGGCCGGATTTTTTATCCTTGTCCAGAACTTTGATCCTTACCAGGTTATCTCTCATCGACAAGAAAATTACCTTGGATTACATTTTCCTTGAGATCCTAACCTCCCAAAGCTATCATATTTGTTATCACATATTCTTGCAGGGGGGAGTTTTTCCTTTGGATTTGGCCTTTGGGTGACAAAATGCGAAAGAATGGGGCTTAGAAACCCACAAATGTGTGTCATCCAAAGTTGGGGCGCGTTGTGGTAGATTCTAAAGTTGGCGGGTGGTTAAGCTTGTCAGTAGCGCTAAATCTAGTAGGTGTGCCCATATCGTAGACCGCGTCCATATCAACGACCATGCTTCATTGCGGGGATGCAACTTGTTCGATCGATAAAATTATTGAACGATCCCGCAATTGAAACCATGGTTTGGAGAAAGTGATACGTGGCAGAAGGTGACGGATTGCGGGCCCAAACACAGTGTGAGTTCAAACTACTTTTGACGGCCCCACAATAAATTTCTCATATAGTGTCCAATCCGAGAGCAGTGCATGGCCACCCCCTAGGCACTAAGCCTCATCTCGATCTCGAGGGTTCAGTTAATCAATGAAAGGAGTGGTTGGTAAGACCTCTTCTCAGAACATAAATGGAAATCTAGAAAGAATTGGCAAATTTGAGCTCACGTCTGACAGAGAGATGCATGCACAGTCTGATAGGGAAGGTTTAGACGAAAGAGCTCGCGTCTGAAAATAGAAGATTTTATGCATAGTCTGATAGAGCAGACGCCGACTGAAAGCTTTGAATGCAACAATCCGATCACGCTCATGATGGTTGTAGCAGTTCTTTTTATTTATAGGCAGTTTTGATATTTTGTGAAGGTCAATGGTTGAGCTACACTCTTGTATAGTAAAACTTTTGATGAAGAACTCTAGTTATTTTGTTATGTATTTTGATATGAGACTTCTTTTTTAATGAAAATCGACTTCTTTTTCATCCTATTTTCCTCTGATATTGAAGTTTCCATGATTGAAGGATTCACATGGATTTTTTTGACTATATTGTATGTATGTTTGACTGCAGTGCTGTTATTTACATTCTTCAGTTTCTTGAAGTTTTGAATCCAAGAAGATCTTGTATTTTAATCTTTTCCTCCTTAGGATGTTGGAAGACCTAGTTTCTATGGAAAACCTCTACACTCTCCTCACCAAATTATTCCCTCTATTCACCCTTACTCCAACTTACTGACTGAAGTTAACTAAGACCTCACCTGCATGTGCATACCAAACCAATTTTCTGATTTAAAATGATATCATTTTGAGTCTGTGCCCATTTGACCTCTTTAAAGACAACCTGTGACATAAAACTATAATGGGTACTAGGATTACCTCCAACGCAATCTAGAGGTGACTTCTAGTGCTAACATTTATGATGTCATTTTCGGGGAACGAATTGAATATTTTTCCCTGGTATAGAATGACAAAGCTTACTGATTCTGAAGGTGCATCAGAACTCAGTACATCAAATATTGCAAATGTGCACTTGGTGACTCCACTATTTCGGTCATGGATTCCAGAGGCAGACCCACATAGCTGCCTTAGGCTACACCTAAACTTACCCAGAGAGGATTATCAAGAAAGGAAATCTTTCTCGTGAAGGGTTTAGTTGTTGGCCCAGATTAAAAAGATCTCTGGAAGAACGATAATGACCAGATATGGTTTTTGATGGTGAACAAACACTAGACATATTCAGACTGCATAACATTCACCTGGCGACTCCATGGTTAAAGGATCGATTGGTGACTCCACTGTTCTGAAATGGAAAAAAATTTGGCTTGAAGGTTTGCTCCTTTTAATTTCTCCTTTGTTCCTAGTTTTCCAAATGTTTTTCCTACTATGGATGAATGGGGTGATTTTTTTTCGATATTTAAAGAGCGTAAAGAGGACAACCTTGTAGAGAATCTCTGTGAGTTTCATGAACTCATGCATCAATGGGAGATACATCATGAGGATGTATTATTAAATATGTTTGTGTTCTAATTAGAAGGAGATGTTCGTGAATGGTATCACTCCTTACCCCCTGCTAGCATCTCCTCTCTGGAATAATTTCATGCAGCTTTCAATAAGCATTGTCAAAGGTATTATTCCTCTGAGTTAATTTGTCATAATTGTTGTGAAGAATATAAAGACTATGTTCATGGTATGATTGTTTCAAATGAAATCTATGAGAATGAAAGTTGTGAGGATGAAATATGTGAAATCCATGACGAGGAAGGCTGTGAGGAGGAAGAATATGCCCTGGTTGAGTTGGCGTGGCTGGCGAGGTCACTTTCTGAAAGGATGGATAAATTGAAGGCAGATCATGTTCCCTGCTCTTTTGGAGAAAGCGCAGAGGATTTTCCAGTCCTAGGAGTAGATGTTCTTGGAATCCCTGCCCATGATGGCGAGGTTGATGATTGCATAGCCATAGAGGTAGCATATTTCTCCCCTGATGCAACTGCTATCTCAGATTCAAGCGAAGAAATAATTGTGTATTTAGATGAAGAGCACTTGATCCCTGCATCATATTTTGATGACTCTTTGGGCAGCCAGCCTGTGTATGACAACTATGAACCAGATTCTGAGATGGATATGCATGATTTCCAAGAACATACTGTAGATTCCCATCCTCTATTTGTTGAAAAAAAATATTATGAGGAAATCAGCCATCTCGGGCCTGTAGAAGACGCTAAGCAACAAATCGAAGAGCAAAGCTTTCCCACGGGTCCTATTTATAATGATTATGAATATGACCCTTGGGAGAGCTATGAAGGAGAAGAGGAAGAGACAAAGGGGTAGTTTATCTCTTGTCCATATCCTATCAGTGAGAAACAATCACCCAAGACTAGTCAGCCTGCATCGAATTTTCACCCACCTGTGCTCACTAGAGATATTCAACCCTGTGTGAGCAACTATGGAGTAGGACGGGATGTCAGTTACAAATTTTCTAGAGTTTTCCACTCATTCTATGAGCCTGTCAGTGAGCACTTGGAGTGGAATTTCCTTCATATCTTGGACCACCCAACTGTATCTCAAATTCATCCTTTGGAGAGAAGTTAAAGGATGTAACCGTTTTGTTGTCACGGTTGCATTATCTACTATTTATCATTGACAGAATAAACAAATTTGCAGCTAGGAAGTTTCTTGAATGGCTATGGTGGAAGTTTTCTTTCACCTAGCACTGTGTAAAAATTAAATTAGTTTAGGACTGTACATAAATAATCTCCTTGGAGCATGTGTGTTTGCTATCATTTTTTTTTACTTATTGGTTTGTATTCCTCAACATGGTGTTTTGAGCTTGACTCCATATCCCAATGCAGAAGGCGACTGGAACTGCAAAAGGAGTTCTTAGAGCCTCGCAGGGAGGACTCTATCCCCCATGGAGCCTAATGTTATCACATATTCTTGCAGGGGGGAGTTTTTCCTTTGGATGCTGACACATGGATGCTAACACATAAATTTTCACCTAGCTATTTAGGCCCACATTTAATCTCACATCCCTCTTCGTCATCGAAATTCATCCATTCTAAAATGCTACATGTCATTCTGATCAATCTTTCTAATGATGATCAACCCTTTTTGATTAGATCCGTTCCAATCAACCCCTACCAACGAAGAACAAACATTTTTTATTAGTTCCATTCCTATCAGCCTATTTTCTACCTGATCACCTCCTTCTGACCTGACCATCTCCTTTCGATATGATCCTTTCGACGACAACCCCTTTTCGATGACCCCTTTCCAATCACCCCTTTCTGATGACCTCTTTCTGATCAACTCTTCCTCATGAAGACCAATCCTTCTGATCAGCCCTTTCAAATCCAACCATATCTTCCTGACCCGACCAACTTTTTCTGATCCAATCATCTCCTTCCCGACCTGACCAACTCTTCCCGACCACATTCAGGCAAAGTTTTTTAAATGACCTTATCTTGGGATACAAGTGTCAGAATTGAACCTATCATACCTATTTGGAAAGGTATCGAGCATATGAATGCAATGGAAGAGTTCATTAGGTCATAAAATGGATATAAAATATCAAAAATCACAAAGAACACGAGGACACAAATTTGGGGGGAAAATGGACCGTGTAGACTCCAAACAACCATATCTGAGGCTACAGGAAACAAAATCAGTGTTGAATTTTCACTATTCTTGGCTCAAGTATGAGGTTTATTTTATTTTATTCATATACTTAAGTCATAAACAAATGCAGATACACCATTCACAACTGTTTCAATAACCAAGATCACAAGAAGAAATACCATACACAAGAACACAAGAAATATTTTGGGAAAACCCTTCTCAACAAGGGAGAAAACCCCATCAAATTTGTTATATTCTCAAGAGAAGAGACTCCAACCATTAAACCTTAATTCACACAAGAGAGTTCTCTACTACCTTGAAACTTGTGCCCAAGAGAGGTGCGCACTTCATCCCTAGAATTTACTTTCTGAAATTCTGAAATAACAAGTGAATTGTGTGTTTCCTCAATGGGGAAATCACTTTTATTTATACTAGATTGGACAAACCAAAAGTGGTGTCTACTGGAACAACAGGGCCGACCTCAATAACTCAAAAAATAATTAATTATTACAATAAACATGAATTATCTTTCACATATGGTGGGGCCAACCTATACCCTTTACATCACAATTAGGGTTATAGGTAAATATTACTCTCAGAAAATATAACAAGGGATCTCACACATCCACTATTTCTCAACCACTAGGGGCATGTCCACCCGTTCTCAGCCACAGGAATGACCTACTCAACAGATCTCTATCTCACCGAGTCCACAAAGAATAATATGGAGTACCATCTCAAGCCTGACTCAACTGAGTCCACAAGGTAGGAGACCACATGTCATAACAATTTAGTGCAGAGTCTGACACACACCCATCACATGTGTACCTTCATCCCACACAGGGGTACACATCATTTCATCTCAATCCAGAGAGGAATGACACACCCATCTCATGGGAATCCTCACCCCACATAGGGGCACACATCATCTCATATCAGTTCAGAGAGGAATGACACACCCATCACATGGGCACACCCAACACATGGGCTCTCTCACAGGTCAAATCAACTCAATCTCAGAGGAGAACATGTCATGGAGGATGTATCATGAAGCTGGAATCATCAACATTCCTCTCAGCTACGGAGGCATTCTCCACCAACACAATTCTCTAACAGAAGTACTCAAACTTCATCTTGGCAAGTGGTTTGGTGAAGATATCTGCAATTTGCTCATGTGTGGGAAGGTACTGCATGTGTATTTCTTTCCTCTACACCATGTCTCTGATATAACGATATTTTATCTCAATGTGTTTCGATCTATCATGAAACACATGATTCTCAGAGAGATTCACACATCTCTGGTTATCACAATGAATAATGGTAGGATCCATCTCATGATCAAATAAATATGTCAGGAGCTTTTGAATCCACACTACTTCGCAGACTTCCACACTCAACGCTATATACTCTGCTTCTACAATACTCAAGACCATAGACCTTTGTTTCCTACTGCACCAGATAACCATGGCAGACCCCAAGGTAAAACAAAAACCAGATGTGTTCTTCCAATCCACTGTGCTCCTTGCCCAATCTACATCGACATATCCCTAAAAAATGATGTCTACATTAGAGGGATATCTCATGCCATATCCAACTGTGCCTCTTAAATATCTCAATACATGTTTTTCTACTATCAAATGATTCTGTCTCAATTGACTCATGAAATGACTAAGTATATTCATTGCATATAATATATCAGGTCTAGTGTTAACTAGATACATTAATGATCCAATCAATTGTTGGTATAAATGTGGATCAATTTCACCTGAATTAGTAGAGGCGTCGTTCATTTTATTCAAATCCATCACCATCGATGTAGGCATGGATTTGCAATATGTCATACCAAAATTCTTCAATATATCCACTGTATATTTTCCTTGACTCAGGAAAATCTCATCATTCCTCTGTCATACTTCTAGTCCCAAGAAGTAGTGCATCATACCCAGGTGTTGGACAACTGAGAGGGGGGGTGAATCAATTGTTATTGTGCTTAAACAATTATGCCCATTTTAAACTCTTTACAAAACACTCAATGACAATCACAATGATGCAGGGAAGTAAGCAATTGAATACTGAACATCAATCACACACGTGGAATATACAGAAACAAATATTTCCTGACGAAACCCATAAAGGGAAAAACCTCTTCTTCTTGATATGATAAGTAATCTTTATTTTCTTTACATTATCATTCTTATGAGCTCCAACTCCTCTTGAGGCTACAACCTATGTTTTACAGGAAACAAATTGTTGAGAGTACCAACTCTCTAGTTTCTCTAGCACCCACTAGAAGAAATAACCAACTCCCTGAGTGTTCCATCACCAACTGGATGGAAGCACCAACTTCCAGTCACACAGGAACCAACCAGTATAATAGAGAACAATAGTTCTCCCTTGCACCACCCTGCCACCCTGGTTTTTCTAGCTGTAACCAGATGGAAGCTACAACTCCCTGTGTTCCTACACCCACTTGAAACTCTGAGGACACCAGTCCTCCCTAGCACCTCCCTACCACCCTGAAATAGAATTATTTTCTTTTCGTTAATTTATCACAGTGATACATCATTTATCTATGGCTTACCAGTCTCATCACTATTCTACTACACTTCTCTGCTCTGCCTACATCTGTGTCTCTATGCTCACATCTCTTGCACTTTCTCTTCTTCTACCTTTTATGCTCTGTTTGCCATGTCCATTCTATGCGCTATGCCTCTTCTGTGCATTTCAGCTGTTGCACACAGCTTGCTTCTACTCGCATGAATCACACTCAACAACAACTCCCATCTCTTCTCTGTTCTGCGTTTTTATACTCTTTGTGCTCCTTATGCATACTTCATGTCGTGCCTCTTTTGTACTCTTCAGATCCTTTTCTCCTCTTCTTTCTACCCGCGACTGTAGTTAACCAAAAGAGTAGTCCTCTTCTATGTTCTGCATGTTTTTGTCACGTCGAGTCCTCTACCTGGTCATCATAACAACTCTTCATATTCTTTATCAGTTACACTCAGTGTGTTCATCATCTATAGGCGTTATTCTTAGATTTCTTAGCTTCTCTAGCTCTAAAAAATCTTCGTCATCTCTGTCAGTTACAGCTAGTCAATTATGGCTTGTTTGGCTTCTAATCCCCTTCCCTTGCGTGACCACCAGCTATGACCAAACGGTTGTTTAGAAGGTGCTTCCCAATTTCTGTCTAGTGAGCGTTGGCTCTATTTCATGATATGACCTTGGGCTATGAGATTCATGTGACCACGTGATTGCAGGTGCATCCATAAGTGGTTTGAGGGAAACCCTCTTTTCACCCTGCAATTCATTACGAGCCTCCACGCATTCTTTCTCAAAAACTGTGGTTTCAATTGCGGCCCGCTCATGAAAAATTAAGGCCTGAGCATGTTCTATCCCTACAATGGAGCATGACCTTCGATCTCAAAATCTTGACAGTGCTCCTGAATGAACGGTTTAGATCTTCCTTCTCAAGTCTGTAGACCAGATCTCTCCTTCCTAAATCAACGGTTGAGATTTACTTCGTGATCCGGGCTCCGGGAATTTCAAGTCAACAACCATGTTGTTGTTGACTGGACATCTTCTGGAATGGAAGATCTACTGACATCTATCCTCTTCAATCGATGATCAGGATTTCCTCCGTGAGTCCGGCCTTCGAGCCTTTCAATTCTCAAACTCCACTTTCTCCTAGATCATTTCACTCGGAGTCCACGATCCGACGATGCGTGCCCCTCTCAGATCAACGGTCGAGATCTCATTCGAGTATCCAGACTTCCTAGATTTCAATTCTCAACGTTTACTTTCTCAGAACACTTTTAGCTAGATTCCACAGATTCCTTCCATGTGTCCTCTTCAAATCAACGGTCCTCGTTCACTTCGGGACTTCGACACTTTGTCTCTTCGCGACTTTGTTCCTTCGGCCTTTCGAGACTTCGGCCTTCGGGACTTCGAAACTCTATCCTTTACGTTGGTGGTGAAACTCCCGAAGTAAAAATCTCGGAGTGATGTCACTTACTTACATCACTTGATGACATGTCATGAGCCTAGTATCTTCCGCATGTCACTTGAATTTTTGATTTGCACGTACTTGAAGTCCGAATCAACTTGACACTTGTCATTGTCTGATTATGCCACATGTCCTTGCTGACATGGTCTGCCACATGTCCATGCTGATGTGGTCTCCCACATGTCATTGAGGACAAGATTTGTTAACATAGATCTCCCTGATCTAAGGGTCATTGTCTGATCTCCAGATCCGACAGTCCTTATTCATTTTTGGATTTCCAGGCTTCAGGTTTTTCAAATCTCAAACTTTACGAGGTGTAACCTCCTCACATATTTATATCCGAAGTGAATGTTGTTCATTCGATCAGAATCTTAGATCGACGACTCAATCTTTCTTCGATGTAGCTTTACTAGCTTATCCTGTCCTTCCACTTGAAATTGATCTGATGGCTAACGGGACTTTGCACTCCAGGGATTTCAAATCTCAAACTTTCCTGAGTGTAAACTCCTCACATCTTTAGACCCGAACTAAACGTTTTGTCGATCATGTTCTCATATCGATAGCTCGATATTTCTGTGTGCTCCTCCTATCTGGACACTGATCTGACAACCACTGTCGCTCCTCCTCCTGAGATTACGCTTCCTCCCGATATTTGATCTCTGCATAATCACGCTATTCCTCATGAGATTTTATTTTCATACTATTCACTTCTTCTTCTGAACTTATGCTTTCCCTGTTTTCCATCATTGTTGCTTTCCTCATTGCTGCTTTTCTTTCCTGTAAACATACCATCGTCGTCGTTGTTATTTTTGTCCATCGCTATTGTTTTTCTTGCCATCAATGAAAATCACACGCTTTCCTGTAAATCATGCCAACAATCTCCCCCTTTGGCATTGATGACAACCCTAAAAGTCTGCGTTATTTTGTTTGGACCTCCAACTATAGCATCAAAACCACTCCTTTTCTTCCCCTTTGACATCAATGTCAAAGAAAACATGCTTCCTCTGAGTTGTTGCAGTACTTGTCAGAGGTATAAAATATTCAACCAATACATACTCCCCCTGACAGGATGGACTCTATTAGGTTGATAATGGGTTCATGCCCAACCTCTGGCATAGATATTCAAACTAAGCCTTTGCAAGCAGTTGAGTGAAGATATCAGTAATCTGATCTTTGGATGGAATATAATGCAAAGAAGCAAAAGAGTTGGTCACATTTTCCCTCAAGAATTGATACTTGATGGGTATATGCTTGGTCTTGGAGTGAAATACAAGGTTCTTTGACAGACTGATTTCACTGGTATTATCACAATTCATTGAGATCGGTGCAATATATTTTACCTCCAAGTATGCAAGTGTCTAAATCATCCACAATACTTGGGTACAACATGTGGCAACTGCAATGTATTCATATTTTGTAGTTGATAAGGAAATGGAACCTTGCTTCTTGCTCAACCATGATACAAGGGAATCTCCTAAGAAGAATGCCCCGCCACTTGTGCTTTTCCTTTCATCCATGCAATTAGCCCAATCAGCATCTGAATAGACTAATAGTTGAAAATTCTAATTTCTAGTATACCATAGGCCATAGTCCATTGTTCCTTTCAAGTATTTGAATATTCTTTTGACATCTAACAAATGACTCTGTTTAGGTGCAGCCTGATACCTTCCTACCATTCCAACAGCATGCATTATGTTTGGATGGGATGATGTGATATACAATAGGTTTCCTATCATAGACCTATATGAACTCTGATCAATAGCAGGGGAGTCATCATCCTTTCTTAATTTTCATCCAGTGACCATAGGTGTGCTCATAGATTTAGAATCTTCCATTTGAAACATTTTCAACATTTCTCTTAGATATTTTTCTTGAAAAAGAAATATTCCTTCAAACCTCTGAGTAATTTGTTGGCCAATAAAAAATGATAGTTCCCCTATCATAGACATTTCAAATTCAGATTGCATGGCATAAGAAACCATTTTACCAATGAAGCATTATTACTACCGAAGATGATGTCATCTACGTAGACCAACACAATGAGCAAATCATTACCCTTTGTTTTGATATATAGATTGTTGTCAATTGTTCCTCTCTTGAACCCTTTTTCTTGTGGATACATATCCAGTCTGTGATACCAGACATGAGGGGCTTGTTTCAACCCATATAAGGATTTTGTGAGCTTACAGACAAGGTCAGGGTTATCTAATAGTTGGAATCCCTCTGGTTGTTCCATATAGACTTATTGTTTTATATCTCCATTTAGAAAATCTCACTTGACATCCATTTGGTAGACTTTAAACTGTTTATGACAAGCATAGGAAATAAACATTCTAATAGCTTCTAATCTTGCTACAGGCACAAATCTTTCATCAAAGTCCAGTCCTTCTATTTGACCATATCATTTGCAGAACAATCTAGCCTTACTTCTTACAATATTTCCTTGCTCATTCATCTTATTTTTGTAGACCCATTTGGATCCTATTACATTTTTATTTGTTGGCCTAGGAACGAGTTCCTAAGTGTCATTCTTTTCAATCTGGTCCAGTTCCTCATCCATTGATTTTAACCAATTTACATATTGACTGGATTCATTGAAGTTCTTGGGTTCCACCATGGATATGAAGTCCATATGTGATTTCTTTATGTATTTGATTATCCTTCTCTTGGTTTGTACACCTTTTTCTTTCTCACCAATTATATGACTTTTAGGATGATTCTTTTGAGTAATTATGGAGGAAGGATTTGATGTTGATTGTTGTCCTGACTCTTCTTGTCTGGGTGTCTCTTCTCCATCTAATTATTTGACCTGTTCATCTTCAGTTTCAGTTGTGTCCTCTATAGTATACTCAATATTGCTCACCTCTCTTTCTGGGACTCCTTCATCAACCTTTAAATCAATGCAATCAACTAATTTATGGAATCTTTTATTAAAGCATCTATATCCTTTACTATTGGTAGAATATCCTAAGAAGATGCCTTCATCAGCCCTATCATCATACTTGCCAAGGTTTTCATCATTATTCTTTATGTAGCACTTACTCCCAAAGACTTTGAAGTGTTTTATTGAAGCAGGTCTTCCATACCACATTTCATAAGGTGTCTTGTCACTATGTGGTCTGAGGTGGGCCTTGTTAAGAATATGGACTGTTGTTTGTATTGATTCTACCCAGTAAGTTTGACCAATGTTCTTCTCATTCATCATTGACCTCACCATTTGTTGAAATGTTCTTTTTTTCCTCTCAACTACTCCATTTTGTTGTGGAGTTCCTGGGATTGTGTATTCTCTCTTGATCCCATGTTTATCACAAAATTCCTTGAAATCACTTGACATAAATTCTCCTCCTCTGTCTGATCTTACTTCCTTTAACCTCTTGCCTATTTGATTCTCAGTTAAAGCCTTAAACATTTTAAATTTCTCAAAGCTTCATCTTTTTCTTTGAGAAAAGAAACCCAAGTAAGTCTGGAGTAATCATCAATGATCAACATAAAGTAGTTTTCCTTCCCTGTGCATTCCTATCTTGATGGTCCACATAAATCCATATGAACTAATTGGAGTGGTTTCTATGTTGAAGTAGAGCTCTTGGATTTAAACTGTGTCCTAGTTATCTTTCCTACTTGGCAGGGTTTACACACAAAATATTGTGGCTTTGATATTCTTGGAAGATCTTTTACTGCCTCAAGATTTTTGAGCTTGATTAAGTGGTCAAAGTTTAGATGTCCAAGTCTCCTATTCCATAACCATATTTCATCATGTTTTCTTAGACGACACTCTTCTTTCTCTTCTTTCAGCACATATACATTATTTTTTGTCCTTATGCCTTTAGCCACCACTTGTCCCGAGTTTACAGAACTTATCTTACAATCCTTGGAAGTGAACACCACTTCACATCGTCTATCACACATTTGACTTACACTAAACAAATTATGTTTCATCCCATCTACAAGCAGAACATCCTAGGCTTTTCCTTTACCATTACTTGAACTCACCATCCCTTTACCCTTGATTTTACCTAGTTCATCATTTCCATAGGTTACATTTCCTGTTTTGTTTTTACTTATAGACATAAACTTATCCTTGTCTCCAGTCATGTGCTTGGAACATCCCCTGTCTATATACCAGGGGTCTTTTTGTTTTTGAACTGAAAGTACTAGACCACATTTTTCACTATCTTTCTTTTTCCATGTGCTAGCACTTCTAGCTAAAGGATTTATCCTTGGATCTGCCTTCTACTTCTTCAAATGGAAGTTTGGAGCTTTGGGGCCAAAGTTATGATAGTTATAACATTCAAGCTCATTGTTCAGTAGGTCAAAGTGATTGGTGCTACATTGTCTATTCATTGGCTACTTAGTTCTATGTTGTAAGGATTGTTTATTTCTTGACCTCATTAGTTGCATGTCTCTAGCCTTAATTTGACAATTTACAATCTTATGACCAAAATTAGAACTGTGAAAATAGTAGCCATGAAAGAGATTTTGGTACCTGAAGGATGACCTTCTTCTTGGCATTTGTTTCTCCATCATCTGATCTCTTTGTTTTTTATCAGGGATCATCTTGTCTTTATTAGATTTAGGTGACAAAGTACTCTCATGGTCTGATTGTATGCTGACCTGGAACTTGATCATCTTTATTGGCTCTTTGGTTTTTGGTTGTTTGTTGCTTGAACCATTTACATAACCTAAATCAGTCTTCAACAAAGAAGATCTATGTTTTCTTAGAATGTCTTTTAGTTCTGCTGTGGATTTAATGCTTGGAAGGTTTTGGAGATATAATGTTTTAAACTTCTCCATCTCTTTTCTGGTTTTTACTACCTCTTCTTCCAAGGCTTCACATCTTGACTTATTTTCTAATAATTGTTGTTTCAGAATGTCCTCTATTTTCTTTGCCTCTTCTAATTCCACTTTTAGTAGGGAAAAGTCTTCATTAGGTTCTTTCTTGTCTTTCTCAAATTGTATCAACATTTTTTTTTTCTTTTTCTTCTTAGATCTGAATCTAGCAATTTCTTCTAGAGCACTGATCAGTTCTCCTTCCAGGTCAACCACAGCTTCTTCATCGTCAACATCACTTCCTGTGATTTTATTATCATAATCCTTGTTGTCCATAAGCATAAATTCATTAACCTTATCTTCACAGGAAGAGTCACTATCTATGTCTTCTGAAGAGTCATCATTGTTTACACATAAACTTTTCTTTTTACCAAATCTCTTGGGTTTGAACTTATTTTCACCTTCAGAATTTTGATCCTGCTTCTTGTGCGGAAACATAGATGCAAAGTGACCTATCTTTCCACAATTAAAATATTTGAAGGGAAATTTTCCTTGGTACTTGCCTAATCCTTTTTTTAGTCTTCTCACAAATTTTTCTTCAATTTCATCAGGCTCAGAATCCTCATTCTTATCTTATTTAAATGATGCTTCTCTAGAGGTGGATTTATCTTTACCTATCCTTATTTAATATGCAGTCAATGTTCCTAGAAGTTGATAAAAAGGTAGAGTTTTTAGATCATTAAGTTCTTCTGGACTAAAACTACGTCTTCAAACTTCTCACCAAGACTCTTTATGTCATTCACTAGTTCTTCAACTCTCATAAAGTACTTCCCTAAAGTTTCATTCTATTTCATATTTAGTTGTTCAAACTATAATCTATAAATTTGAAGATTGGCATCCTTTACCTTCTCATTACCTTCATAAATGCTAATGAGTTTGTCCCACATTTCTTTGGCATATTCTAAGTGCATAACTTTTACAAATTCTGCTTCTGCAAGCCCACTCAAAATAGCATTCATAGCCTTAGCGTTGAAGATGAATTATAGATTGTCATCCTTAGAAGCTAGTACAACTGGCTTTACATAACCAGTCTCTACCACATCCCAGACATCTACACCTAAAGCCATTATGTAGTTTCTCATCCTAACTTTCCAGAAGGAAAAATTTGTTCCATTGAACAGGGGAGCCTTATTGGTTGAAGTTCCTTCATGGCTAGTCATGTTTAAGATCTAGGATTGACCCTTAGATAAAAGGAGCCTGCTATGATACCAATTGTTGGACAAGTAAGAGGGGGGGTGAATCAATTGTTACTATGCTTAAACAATTATGCCCATTTTAAACTCTTTACAAAACACTCAATGACGATCACAATGATGCAGGGAAGTAAGAACTAGAATATTAAACATCAATCACACACATGAAGTACACAAAGACAGATATTTCCTGAGGAAACCCATAAAAGGAAAAACCTCTTCTTCTTGATATGCTAAGTAATATTTATTTTCTTTACATTATCATTCTTATGAGCTCCAACTCCCCTTGAGGCTACAACCTCTGTTTTACAAGCAACAACTTGTTGAGAGCACCAACTCTCTGGTTTCTCTAGCACCCACTAGAAGGAAGAAACAACTCCTTGAGTGTTCCAGCATCAACTTCCAGTCACACAGAAACCAACTTGTATAATAGAGAACAATAGTTCTCCCTTGCACCACCCTGCCACCCTGGTTTTTCTGGCTGCAACCAGATGGAAGCTACAACTCCCTTGTTGGAAAATATTTAACAAGTAGTATGCTTGTCATTGATGGCAAGTACAAACAGTGGAGATGGCAGGATAAGGAGGATAAAATCCCTTGATTCGAACGTGAAAGCTCATGAGAAACAACTTTGAGGAAAACACGCGTAGCAAGGCTCAAGCTATCGGATTTCTCAGAGGAGAAGGACGACAGAGATCCACAGCCATTGGATCTCATTCAGAAATCTCGTCAGCCTTCAGATCGGACTAGAGCTGCACGAGATTTACCATTGGGAAATGCCAAGGTGAAATCTCGACAGAACGTCGACCGTCAGATCTGATTATAGACAAGAAAAGCGCACTGAAAAGGAGGACATATCTCAGACGTTAGATCCAAGCACAGGACCTGACCACCGTTGGATAGAGGAGAACCTACACAGTCTTTAAAGTGCAAGGAGGTTTGGCTGCGGTCATGGGGATAACGGTCATATGGACCAGGATCCTAGCCATCGGAGTTTTGAGAATCGCGAGTTGGATATGTCAAAGTTCATTGACATCACAAACCCCAAAATCCCAATGAGTGAAATCCCAATTGAACCTAAACCGTCAAATCAATATATGATCTAGACCATCGACTCGACCCACGTCAACAGACCACGTCAGCTAAGCGACACGTGGCACAAACAAGTAATGACAGGTGTCAGGCAGAATCAACACTTCAGGCACATGTAAGTCGCGAATCAGAGTGACACGTGGCAGTATTTAACACGTGTCAAATCACGTGTGATGTTAGTAGAGTATCGGGGATCAGGGATCGGGATTTTGAAATGCAAAAATCTCTTGACATCAAGAACTCCGAAATCGCGATATGCGATTTCGCGATTTGATCACAGTCGTTAAAGCAAGAATGAGATCTGGACCGTTGATTTCCTTCAATGGAGAATCGGGGATTGGAGGATCGCGGATTCCGTAGGCATGTGCATGGTGATATCGAAAATGCCGAAACCCTGATGAGAGGTTTGACCGAGGTCATGTTTTGACGGTCATATGGTCCAAGGCCTATAGCCAGCAGGGCTAATGCGTGGAAAGGAGCGTCGAGATTTGGACGATCGGGAATCACGCAGGTGTATGCATTGAGGCATCACAAACCCCGTAGCCCCGATGAGGTAAGACTGTGGTCACAGCCCTTGGTCACATCAGCGAGAGATGGACAGATGTTAGAAGACAAGGAGGAGCCGAGCCTTTTCGCACGGTCAGGTGGAGAATGACACAGAAGGTGACACGACAGGAGTGGGGCCCTTCATCAATACTCCACCATTCCCGACCCTCCCCCCACCACCCCCCCCCATATTAAAGACAGAAAGTCAAGGGGGGTCTGGAATTGAATGAGAGACGTTGATCTGGACACTTTAATCCTGACCATTCAAGAGATGCGCACCCAATTCTGGACCCCCCCTCCTCCGCTTAAACATAGAATGGCAAGGGGGCTCTGGAATCGAATCCCGAACGTAGATATGGGAGCGCAGATACTGACCGTCTAGATTTTCTCACCGCATATCCAATGATGTAGATGAATTTAAACAAGATCGGAGGGCTACTGAGGCACGACGCAGTGAGACTGCCAGAAACCATTGATGATGTCTTCCAGAGAAGTCGAAGAGACCGCTGTGTGATTGCCAGAGGAGATGAAGAGTCTACAAGCTCTGTCCGGTGAAGGAAGACTATTCTTAGAAGGGATTGTCAGATGGATGAGCATTAAGGCCTGTAACTAAAACAGAGAAAGTGAGTTCGATTGTCACAGAGAAGACGAAGAGTCTCAAAATTTCCAGAGAGGCTGAGGAATCTCAGTATAACGTACAGAAATGTTGGAGATGCAGGGCGAACCACCAAAGAAGCTGAAGAGTCACGATGATGATCAAACAGAGCACTCGAGAGGTGGAGGATAACGGCGTGGAGTCATCATGCAGAGGCATTGCGAACATAGCATGCACAAGGTGCACAGAATCAATAAATACACGGTACAGAGAAGAGATGAGGCTGCTATTGGAGTTGGCTGTGAATGTTGTGGGTGAAGGTGATTCATGTGTGAAGTAGGAGGAGATGTGCAGCAGCTGAAGAGAACAGAAGAGGAACTGTGCAGTGAATGGACATGGTGCACTGAGGATAAATCGCAGAAGAATAGACAATGCAAGTGAGATGTGAAGAAAGGCAGTGTGGTAGAAGGAGAACAACGAGATGCAGAAGAACAATGATAAGTCAAGTAAGCCATTGTTGAACATTATATCACTGTAGCAAGTTTCAGATTCAAAGATTTATATTTCAGGGTGGTTGGGAGGTGCTAGGGAGGACAGTTGTCCTCAGAGGTTCAAGTGGTTTCTTGAACATGGGGAGTTGGTGCTTCCTTCTAGTTGGTGCTAGAGAAACCAGGGAGTTGGTGCTTCCTTCTAGTTGGTGCTAGAGAAACCAGGGAGTCGGTGTTTCCTTCTAGTTGGTGCTCTCAGCAAGTTGCATCTTGCTAAACAGAGGTTGTAGCCTCATTATGAGTTGGTGGTCATATGTATGATAATGTAAAGAATGTAATTATTACGTATCATATAAAGAAAAAGAGGTTTTTACCCTATATGGGTTTCCTTGGAAAATATCTGTCTCTGTGTTTCTCATATATGTGACTGATGTTGAATGTGCCTGTGTTTA
>ML778873.1:471631-509968 GCA_009831015.1 Picea engelmannii
CCCCTCCGCTTAAATATAGAATGGCAAGGGGGCTCTGAAATCGAATCCTGACCGTAGATCTGGGAGTGCAGATACTGACCGTCTAGATTTTCTCGCTGCATATCCAACGATGTAGATGAATTTAAACAAGATCGAAGGTCTACTGAGGCACGACGTAGTGAGAGTTCCAGAAACCATTGATGACGTCTGCAAGAGAAGTCGAAGAGACCGCTGTGTGATCGCCAGAGGAGATGAAGAGTCTACAAGCTCTGTCCGGTGAAGGAAGACTATTCTTAGAAGGGATTGACAGATGGATGGGCATTAAGGCCTGTAACTGAAACAGAGAAAGTGAGTTCGATTGTCACAGAGAAGACGAAGAGTCTCAAAACTGCCAGAGAGGCTAAGGAATCTCAGTATAACGTACAGCGATGCTGGAGACGCAGGGTGAACCACCAAAGAAGCTGAAGAGTCATGATGATGATCAAACAGAGCACTCGAGAGGTGGAGGATAACGGTATGGAGTCAGCATGCAGAGGCATTGCGAACATAACATGCAGAAGGTGCACATAATCGATAAATACACAGTACAGAGAAGAGATGCGGCTGCTATTGGAGTTGGCTGTGAATGTTGTGGGTGAAGGTGATTCATGTGTGAAGTAGGAGGAGACGTGTAGCAGCTGAAGAGCATAGAAGAGGAACTGTGCAGTGAATGGACATGGTGCACTGAGGATAAATCGCAAAAGAACAGACAGTGCAAGTGAGATGTGCAGAAAGGTAGTGTGGTAGAAGGAGAACAACGAGATGCAACAGAACAGTGATAAGTCGGGTAAGACATTGTTGAACATTATATCACTGTAGCAAGTGTCGGATTCAAAGATTTATATTTTAGGGTGGTTGGGAGGTGCTAGGGAGAACAGTTGTCCTCAGAGGTTCAAGTGGTTGCTTGAACACAGGGAGTTGGTGCTTCCTTCTAGTTGGTGCTAGAGAAACCGGGGAGTTGGTGCTTCCTTCTAGTTGGTGCTAGAAAAACCAGGGAGTCGGTGCTTCCTTCTAGTTGGTGCTAGAGAAAACAGAGAGTTGGTGCTCTTAGCAAGTTGCAGCTTGCTAAACAGAGGTTGTATCCTCATTATGAGTTGGTGCTCATATGTATGATAATGTAAAGAATGTAATTATTACGTATCATATAAAGAAAAAGAGGTTTTTACCCTGTATGGGTTTCCTTGGAAAATATCTGTCTCTGTGTTTCTCATATATGTGACTGATGCTGAATGTGTCTGTGTTTATTTCTCTGCATTATTGTGATCATCATTCAGTGTTTCTGCAAAGAGTTTTTAAAAGAAGCATAATTGTTTAAGCACGGTAACAACTGATTCACCCCCCCCCCCTCTCAGTTGTCCAACATCCCTGTGTTCAAGCACCCACTTGAAACTCTAAGGACACTAGTCCTCTCTAGAGCCTCCCTACCACCCTGAAATATAAATCTTTTCTTTTCATTAATTTATCACAGTGATACCACATTTATCTATGGCTTACTAGTCTCATCACTGTTCTTCTACACTTCTCTTCTCTGCCTACATCAGTGTCTGTTAACGATATTTCTTGTAAGGGGGGTTAGAATGCAAAGGAATGGGTTAAAAACCCACTTGTCCTAAGTTTGGATGTAAATGTGCCTGTGGTAAGTAGTGAATGGATCTGGATGGCGTGCATCTGAACGCCCAAATCAACGGCATAAATGAGATTCTGGACCCCCCCCAC
The DNA here is from genome assembly GCA_009831015.1 of Picea engelmannii. Lineage (NCBI taxonomy): Eukaryota > Viridiplantae > Streptophyta > Pinopsida > Pinales > Pinaceae > Picea > Picea engelmannii. The sequence goes on from ML778873.1 coordinate 473,366, forward strand.
CTTTCTACCTTTAAGTGGAGAAGGGGGGTCCAGAATCGGGAGCGCATCTCTTCGACGGCCCCGAGCGCCCGGATCAACGACGATAAATGCAATTCTGGACCCCCCCTGCCTTTCTACCTTTAAGCGGAGGGGGGGGGTCCAGAATTGGGCGTGCAGCTTTTCGACGGCCAAGATCAGTGCGCCCAGATCAATGGTGCTTGGACAATCTCGTGCTTCTCAACTGTTCTGTGTTTAGCCAGCGTGAGTCCTTCCCTCGTCATGTCATCTTCCAGAACCACCTTTCCCCTGTTGCCATGTGTCATTTGTCCTCCTCCACTCTTTAATCCAGGAGGTCCTTTCCCCATCTCATCATCCACTCACCACCTGCCATGTGTCTCTTTCCCTCCATGACAGCCTCCCACTAAAATGTGTCCATCACATCTACTCTCCTGCCTCCTCCACTTATTTCCTTTTTCCATGTGTCTCCCCAGTAACCCCTCTCTCTCCCTCATCGCTTCTTACTCCACTCCCTGCTGTTTTGGCCCCATCACTCTGTTCCCATGCCCCATATTCCGCGCTGGCTTCCATGCCTATTCTTCAAGCCATTCAGTTATTCCAGGTTGGCAGTGTGGGAGGTCCTCCACGTTGTAGAAGTTCCGAGTTGGCCGAGCCATCCTCAATCCCGATGAAGTAGTTATTGAAGTGGTTGGTGGTGGTTAGACATCGCCTCCGCCATAATGGGAAAGCCTGGAAATGAATTAAAGGCACGTCGATTCACCGTTGGAACTGTCAAGAGTTAGATTGCGTCTGACATAAGTTGCATGATCTTTCAGATGTTGACTGTCAGAAGCCATGCAGACGAAAATCTTTCAATGCAATGTCTCGATTCCGCTGTTGTTGTTGTTCTGAGTATATGAAGGCATTTTCGCCATTTTTGTATCTATCGATGGTAGAGCTAAGCTCCTGACTGTAAGTTTCAGTAAACATTCTAGTTATCTGGGTTGTGTATCCGTGTTTGAGATTTCTTGTTTTATGACAAACAGTTCTCCTTTTCCATCTATGTTCTCATCTTATATCAGAGAGTTCATGATCGAATGATTCGCGTGGATTGTTGCAGTTATGTTATGATAAAGGATTTGTTGTGACATTATTGTATTCTCTGGTCTTCTGTGTTTGAATGTAAGAGGATCTTGTGTTCGAATGCTTTCTTCTCCAATCTGTTACAAACCTGATGTTTATGATAGACTTTCTCACTTTTCTCATGCAAGTCTTCCCCCTACTCTCCCTTACTATGACTCACTGTTTGAAGTTTATCTAAGACCTCACTCGCCCGTGCACGCCTGGCCTAGTTTCTGAGTTGAGACGATATTGTTCCGAGTTTTCTTCCATTTGATCACCCCTCTTTAAAAAAATCGTGACATTAAACTGATGGGTGTCAAGATCTACTCCTACAGGCAATCCAGGAGTGACTTCTGACGCTAACATTTCTGGCGCCGTTGTCGGGGACGAAGTTGAATATTTTCCCCAGATTTGAACGACAAAGATCAACTGATTTTGAAGGTGCATCAGATATCAGAACTTGAAGATTGCTACTGTGCACCTAGCGACTCCATTGTGACGACTCTACTGAGGAGAACTTGCTCTATCAATTGTGGCTTCGAGAGGCAGACACACGAGGTATAATCCACACTTGCCTTTAGCTACACCAGAAGTTGACTCAGAAGCAGTGCGCAGAAAGGGAAAGAGATCTGCAAAAGAAGCTTCCATCACCGAAACAGGTAATATGCCAGCCCCTTCTGTGAGAAATCCATTTTCTTTGTTTCAGCTTCCTAGTCATCCTTCCTCTGAGGTTTCCCATTTTCTAAATTTTGGGAGTGTTCCTGCCAATTTTTCTCCTCCTAGTCTGGTATCAGAAAGAGAGATCCTTGTCACTCCCCCCTCCCTGGAAGTTGTGCCTCAACACAGACCCCAAGCCTCTGAAGGTTTCACCACCCCTCCTTTTATTTCTACTACTATACAGAGAGAAGCGTCTGCACACTCAAGTCCCTTGGCTCTCTCTCTGTTTTCTCCATTTTCTCCTCCAAGAACCTCTTTCCCAACATCTCCCGTCCACACCGCTTATCCTCCGAGTTCTCCTCTACCTAATACCCCTATGGCTGGTGCTAATACCCCTCTGAATAGGATGGATGCCATAGTTGCTGCTAGATATGCTCCTTTAATCCTACCCCATCCTATGAATCCCCTCCCTGTTGGAGATTATTTGAAATATATGCCCAAGTTCACTGGAGAAGGGGATATAACCGCTGAAGAGCACCTAGCTGCTTTTTACAGTTATGCAGACAACTTGAATATTGAGAATGAATATGTCTGGATGAGAGTCTTTTTCTAGAGCCTGGATGGAGAGGTAAGGAAATGGTTCAGAGGATTGGCCCCTGGATCTATCGCTGGCATTGAAGCCTTGGATAACGTTTTCATGAGGTAGTGGGGAGATAGAAAATATTTCATGTATTACATGATAGAGTTTGGGTCTCTGAGGAAAATGGAAGGAGAGTCTGTCTTTGACTTCTCCAAAAGATTTAATAATATGTACAATAATATCCCTGTAGAGATAAAGCCCTCAGAAGCCTCTGCCCAAATTTCATATGCTGGTGCATTTGATCCTGATTTCTGCCTGCTATTAAGAGAAAGAAGAGCTACCTCCTTAGCTCAAATGCAAGATGCTACCGTAGAAGTGGAATCCAACATATTGGCAGTTGATAGACTAAGGAACAAAGCTGATGCAGACAGAGGAAAGGGAAGATCTGAAACCTCAACTTCTGGCCCATCGTTGCCCCACCCTCAAGTGAATGAGTTGACCGAGATGATGAAGTTCTTGACCAAAGAAGTGGAGAGATTGAAGGTGGAAAGGAAACAAATGTATAAGGGCCCTAAAAACACCGAAAATAAAGGAGGTTTCAGGAGGCCAAATAATAATGTGGCTCCCCCAACTATACACAGGGAAAGGGGAAGAGACAGAGAAGACCAGAGAATTCAGCCCCCTTTTCAGAAGAATCTGGTGGCCGATGAGAAGAAAAGAGAAACAGATGAGCTTGACCCTGAAATACACTGCTTAGAAGACACTCCTCCTTTTCCTCATCTCACTCGGACAGCCTATGAAGAGTCTCTCATGGATAGTCAGCTAAATGAATTGAGCAAGGGAGACAAAGCTAGTGGCAGTCGAGGCAGGTACGACCCGAGGTCCGAAAAAAGGGCAGCAACACTTGATGTTCCGAAGCCATCCACTAGAATAGAGAAACCTGCTAATGAAGTAGCAGATGCTCACAAAGGTAAGAAGGCTCAACCTCTCTCTCCCATTGTCCATAATCATGTTCCTGAAGTCAGAGAAATCCCAAATCCTTTATCTTCTTTCAATTTCGAACATGAGATCCAAAAGATCAGAATTCCCGTGCCACTCACTGAGTTAATTAAGCATGGGGAATTCAAAAAATGCTTCTCTGAGATGTTGAAATCTGAAGCCTCATACCCACTCACAGACTCCATAAACCTCCAAGATGAAAGGCCTGCAGTTGTCCTAGGTCCCATGGTAGAAGATAGAGATGATTCATCCCTTCCCTTCTACACATCCCTGAACATACATGATAAAGTGTTTCATAATTGCCTTATGGATTCAGGGGCCTCCCACAACCTCATGCCCAAAACTGTCATGGAATAGTTAGGACTAGAAGTCACCCGAGCCTATCATGACCTCTATTCTTTTGACTCCAGGAGGGTTCAATGTTTGTGAGTGATCAAGGACCTAGCAGTTTCTTTGTTTCAGCTGCCCAAGAAAATTATGGTCATGGATATTGTGGTAGCTGATGTTCCCCCTAAGTTTGGCATGCTGTTGTGAAGATCTTGGATAAAAATACTGGGGGGAACCTTGTATATGGACCTCACATATGCCACTATCCCAGTGTTTGGAGGGGAGCATAGAAGATTATACAGAGAAGCCCAGCTGGCCTACATAATCAGTGATGAAGCCAACCCTACCAATCATCCCATCTATGCCTTGGACACTGATTTAGGCTCCAGTTTACTACAGCTCACCCACGCCCCTGAGGCCCCTTTATAGATCAGAAAGCAGCCCATTCTTAATCAGGAGACAACCCCTCCAACCACCTCTGTTTGGAAAATGTTCTTTGATGGAGCTTCCTCTAGTATAGGTGCAGGTGCCGGAGTGGTATTCATATCACCCTGTCGAGAGACCATATCTCTGTCATACAAGCTGGAATTCGAAATCACCAACAATGTGGCAGAGTATGAAGCTCTGGTTCTGGGATTAAGAGATGCCAAGGAAATGGGAATTAAGGAGATGGTTGTGTTTGGAGATGCAGAGTTGATCATCCAGCAAGTAAAAAACGTTTATCAGGCTAAGAATCCTCGGCTCAGGAATTACAGAAATGAGGTATGGGACCTAGTTGATAATTTCTTCCTGGCTTTTAATATTTCTTACATCCCGAGGGAGGAAAATACTTCAGCCGAATTTTTAGCTGTCACAGCTAGCTTGCTCGAAGTTCCTTCACCACCTGGGGTCAGATCCGATGTTGAGATAAAATATAGGCCCTCTATACCAGACAATGTCAAATACTGGAAGGTGTTTGAAGATGATCAGGAAATCGAGAAATTCCTCCAATCCATCGATGACTTTTCTGCATTGCACATAGATGAAGATCCTGACATGGAAGGTGACCATCACCCTGGGGGGGTTTTAAATAGAATTGATGATCACCAGATTATTCAACTACCGAGCAATTACATTCCGAGGGGACTTGTCCCATTAGAAAGATTGTTCGATGAAAATGATGTAGCAGTGAAGGGGAAAGTTTTAGGTGATGATGATGACACTACCGAGTGCAACATAGGCGCACCTGAGGAGCCTAAGTTTGTCAAGCTGTCAAGAAGTTTGACCGAGGAGAAGAGGGTCGAATATACTAAGTTGCTGAAGGAGTTTGCTGATGTGTTTGCATGGACCTACGAAGACCTCAAGACGTATGACACATCAGTCATTGAGCACAAGATCCCACTGAAAGAGGATGCTAAGCCATTTAAGAAGAAGCTAAGACAGATAAATCCCATGTTGCTACCTGTCATGGAGAGACAGGTAAAGAAACTGCTGGATGCCCATATCATTGTCCCCTTGAGATATTCTGAGTGGGTGGCCAATTTGGTTTCGGTGAGAAAGAAAAGTGGGGAAATCAGACTCTGTGTTGATTTCAGGAACCTGAATAGAAGCTCCAGGAAGGAAAATTACCCCCTGCCCAACATGGAACACATACTGCAGAGGGTAACCAGTGCATCTAGAATATCCATGATTGATGGTTTCTTTGGATACAATCAGATATCAGTCATGCCTGAGGACAGAGAAAAAACAACCTTCACCACTCCTTGGGGCACATTCATGTATGCCAAAATGCCTTTTGCGCTGATGAACGCAGGAGCAACATTTTAGCGAGCCATGGACATAGCCTTCATCAAGGAAAAGGACCAATTTGTGGTGATATATCTGGATGAAATCACAGTCTTCTCTAAGATAGACAAAGAGCACTGCTGCCACTTGAAAAGAGTTTTCCTGAAGTGTCGAAGGTATGGCCTATCTTTAAACCCCCAAAAATCATTGTTTTCTATGAAGGAGGGGAAGCTGTTAGGTCATATAGTGTTAGTAGAAGGAGTAAGGATTGACCCTAGCAGGGTAGAGGCACTCCAGACCCTGTCACGTCCCAGGTCTAAGAAGGAAGTTCAGGCATTTTTGGGGAAGATAAACTTTCTGAGGAGATTCATCTCAAACTTTGCCGAGCTGGTGAAACACATCACAGCCATGCTTAGAAAGGGCAATGAAGTGAAATGGACTGCCGAACCCAGGGAATATTTTTCCCAAATAAAGAGAGCGTTGACCGAGGCACCTGTGCTAGTCAGTCCCGATTATTTTAAAGATTTCTTGATTTTCTCGTTTGCCTCTGATGACTCGGTAGCAGCAGTCTTGTTGCAGAAAAATGATCAAGGGCGAGAGAAACCTATTGCTTTCTACAACAAGGCGTTGAGAGATGCTGAACTCCGGTATGAGATCATGGAGAAGCAGGCCTATGCATTGGTGAAAGCTCTCAAATATTTCAGGATCTATGTCTTTCACTCAAAAATCACTACATATGTCCCTTCAACCTCCGTGAAGGACATTCTTATACAACCTAACATAGACAGGAGAAGGGGTAAATGGATCGCCAAGATCCTGGAATTTGACCTGGAGATTAAGCCCACCAAGTTGATAAAGGGGAAAGGTTTGGCCAAGCTGCTGGCTGAATCCAATTGCAAGGCTTTGGGGATTAACTTCATCAATGAGCAAGCTTATTCATCCAACAGAAGTTCTCAGACCATCATACCACTAGCAACATGTCCCTGGTACAGGGATATCTTGTACTTTCTGCAAGAATTAAAGCCCCCTGATGGATTGGGAAAAAGTAGGGCCAGAGCTTTAAAGCTCAAAGCGGTCAGGTATTGTCTCATTGACCAAGCCTTATATTGGAAAGACCCTCTGGGGGTACTATTAAGATGTCTGGACCCGCTGCAAGCCCAGAAGGTGATGTTTGATTTGCATAGCAGTATTTGCAGAGGTCATCATTTTTGGAAGACCACAACCCACAAAATCCTCCGGGCTGGGTATTACTGGCCTACTTTGTTTGCTGATGTCTGCAAGGAAGTCAGGGCTTCCATCAAATTCCAGAAGTTCTCAGGTAAGCAACAACTCAAGTCTCTGCCATTAAAGCCTGTAGTAGTTTCAGCACCCTTTCAGTAGTGGGGATTGGATTTCATTGGAGAGATTCATCCTCCCTCAAGTGGCCAGAACAGATGGATCCTCACTGCAACTGATTATTTCACCAAGTGGATAGAGGCTGTCCCCACCAGGAGCACTTCTCACAAAGTAATCATCATCCTCTTGGAAGACATCATAGCTAGATTTGGCTTCCCAAGCAGGATTGTCACTGACAATGCCGCCCCCTTTAGGTCCGAGCCTCTGGTCAAGTTCTGTGAACAATTTGGAATTTCACTAGTTCATTCTACTCCATACTATCCTCAAGGAAACGGACTGGAAGAGTCCTCTAATAAAAGCCTAATCAAGCTCATCAAAAAGCTACTGGAGGACAATAAGAGGGCCTGAAACTCAAAGCTCAAATTTGCTCTTTGGGCCGATCGGGTAACAACGAAGAAATCCCTGGGTATCTCACCTTTCCAACTTGTTTATGGAATAGAGGCTATTTTCCCCACTCAACTCACCTTATCCCTGGCAAAATTCCCTCCAAGATTTTGAAGGAGAACCTAACCATGTGGTCAGAAGGATTCATCAAATGGTGGAAGTGCAGCAGATCAGAGAACAGGTCATGGACAGGACTTATAGTCATCAGCAGAAGATCAAGCAGGCTTTTGACAGAAAAAGCAGAAAGAAAGAATTCAAGCAGGGTGACCTGGTACTCAAATGGGACGTACCCAGGCAGGACAGGGGCAAGCACAGTAAATTTGACGCCCTCTGGTTGGGACCTTTCAGGATCCTTGAATTATTTCCAAACAACACTTACGGGTTGCAGGATCTGGAAGGTGAAGAAGTTTTTAGTGGCCCAATGAATGGGAATTTCTTGAAAAAATGTTTTCTGTGAGCCGCAGTCGGCTCTTTTGTTTTTGTAAATATTGTTTTTTGTTTTTGTTTCCAGTTTAATAAATGACTCCATAGCCCAACAACAAGGCAATAAATCTGCAAAAATGTTCTTAGAGCATCACAGGGACGACTCTATCCCCCATGGAGCCAAATGTTAACGATATTTCTTGTAAGGGGGGTTAGAATGCAAAGGAATGGGTTAAAAACCCACTTGTCCTAAGTTCATATGTAAATGTGCCCGTGGTAAGAAGTGAACGAATCTGGATGGCGTGCATCCGCGCACCCAAATCAACGACATATATGAGATTCCAGATCCCCCCCCACCTTTCTACCTTTAATCAGAGGGGGGGGGGGGTTCGGAATTGGGCGTGCAACTTTTCGACGGCCAAGATCAGCATGCCTGGATCAACGACACTTGGACAATCCCATCCTTCTCAGCTATTCTGTGTTTAGCCATCGTGAGCCCTTCCCTCATCATGTCACCTTCCAGAACCACCTTTCCCCTGTTGCCATGTGTCATTTGTCCTCCTCCATTCTTTAATCCAGGAGGTCCTTTCCCCATCTCATCGTCCACTCACCACCTGCCATGTGTCTCTTTCCCTCCACGAAAACCTCCCACTAAAATGTGTCCATCACATCTACTCTCCTACCTACTCCGCTTATCGCCTTTTTCCATGTGTCTCCCCTGTAACCCCTCTCTCTCTCTCATCGCTTCTTACTCCACTCCCTGCTATTTTGGCCCCATCACTCCATTCACGTGCCCCATCTTCCGCGCTGGCTTCCATGCCTATTCTTCAAGCCATTCAGTTATTCTAGGTTGGCAGCATGGGAGGTCCTCCACGTTGCAGAAGTTCTGAGTTGGCCGAGCCATCCTCAATCCCGATGAAGCAGTTATTGAAGCGGTTGGTGGTGGTTAGACATCGCCTCCGCCATAATGGGAAATCCCAGAAATGAATTAAAGGCACGTCGATTCGCCGTTGGAACTGTCAAGAGTTAGATTGCGTCTGACATAATTTGCACGATCTTTCAGATGTTGACTGTCAGAAGCCATGCAGATGAAAAGCTTTCAATGCAATGTCTCAATTCCACTGTTGTTGTTGTTCTGAGTATATGAAGGCATTTTCGCCATTTTTGTATCTATCGATGGTAGAGATAAGATCTCGACTGTAAGTTTCAGTAAACATTCTAGTTATCTGGGTTGTGTATCCGTGTTTGAGATTTCTTGTTTTATGACAAACAGTTCTCCTTTTCCATCTATGTTCTCATCTTATATCAGAGAGTTCATGATCGAATGATTCGTGTGGATTGTTGCAATTATGTTATGATAAAGGATTTGTTGTGACATTATTGTATTCTCTGGTCTTTTTTGTTTGAATGTAAGAGGATCTTGTGTTCGAATGATTTCTTCTTCAGTCTGTTACAAACCTGATGTTTATGATAGACTTTCGCACTTTTCTCATGCAAGTCTTCCCCCTACTCACCCTTACTACGACTCACTGTTTGAAGTTTATCTAAGACCTCACTCGCCCGTGCATGCCTGGCCTAGTTTCTGAGTTGAGACGATATTGTTCCGAGTTTGCTTCCATTTGATCACCCCTCTTTGAACAAATCGTGACATTAAACTGATGGGTGTCAGGCTCTGCTCCTGCAAGCAATCCAGGAGTGACTTCTGACGCTAACACTGTCTCTCTACTCGCATCTCTTGCGCTTTATATTCTTCTTCCCTTTATTCTCCGTGCACCATGTCCATTCTATTGACTATGCCTCTTCTATGTATTTCAATTGTTGCACACAACCTTCTTCTACTCACATTAATCACACTCAACAATAGCTCACATCTCTTCTTTGTTCTACATTTTTATACTCTCTGTTCTCCTTTTGCATACTTCATGTCGTGCCTCTTCTGTACTCTTCAGATCCTTTTCTCCTCTCTTTTCTACCTGTGACTATAGTTAACCAAAAGAGCACACCTCTTCTCTATTCTGCATGTTTTTTTCACGTCGAGTCCTCTACCTGATCATCATAAAAACTCTTTGTCTTCTCTATGAGTTACACTCAGTGTGTTCATCATCTGTAGGCGTTATGCTCAGATTCCGTTGCTTCTCTAGATGTCGAAAATCCCCGTCTTCTCTATCAGTTATAGCCAGTCAATTATGGCTTCTTTGGCTTCTAAGCCCCTTCCCTCACATGACCACTGACGGTGGCCAAACGGTTATTCAGAAGGTGCTTCCTGATTTCTGTCTAGTGAGCATTGGCTCCATTTCACGATATGACCTTGGGATATGAGATTCATGTGACCATGCGATTGAGGGCGCACCCATAAGTGGTTTGAGGGCAACCCGCTTTTCACCCCACAATTAACTACGAGCCTCCATGCATCCTTTCTAAAAAACCGTGGTTTCAATTGCAACCCACTCATGAAACATTAAGGCTCGAGCATGTTCTAGCCCCGCAATGGATCATGACTGCCGATCTCATGATCTTGACGATGCTCCTGAAAAGACAGTTCAAATTTGTCTTCTCAAGTCTGCGGACCATATCTCTCCTTCCTAAATCAACGGTTGAGATTTACTTTGTGATCCGGGCTCCGAGAGTTTCAAATCTCAAACCCTGTTGCTACTGACTGGATATCTTTCAGAATGGAAGATCTGCTAACATCTGTCCTCTTCAATCGATGATCAGGACTTCCTCCATGAGTCTAGCCTTAGGGCCTTTCCATTTTCAAACTCCGCTTGCTCCCAGAGTATTTCACCAGGAGTCCACGATCCAACGACGCGTGTACCTCTCGGATCAATCGTTGAGATCTCCTTTGGGTCTTCAAACTTCAAAGATTTCAATTCTCAACCTCCTCTTTCTCAAAATCATTTTAGCAGGAGTCCACAGATTCCTGCCATGTGTCCTCTTCGAATCAATGGTCTTCATTCACTTCGGGACTTCGACATTTTGGCTCTTCACAACTTTGGTCCTTCAGCCTTTCAAGACTTTGACCTTCGAGACTTCGAAACTCTGTCCTTCGTTCTGGTGGTGAAAATCCTGAAGTAAAAATATCGGAGTGACACCACTTACTTACATCACTTGATGACTTGCCATGAGCCTAGTAGTTGCCATGTGTCACTTGGATTTGTGATTTGCACGTACTTGAAGTTCAAATCAACTTGACACTTTTCATTGTGTGGTTGCGCCACGTGTCCTTGCTAACGTAGTCATGATGGCATGGTTTGCCACATGTCCATGCTGACGTGGTCTACCACATGTCCTTGAGGACAAGATTTGCTGACATAATCTGCTGACGTAGATCTCCATAATCTAATGGTCATCGTCTCATCTCCAAATATGACAGTCCTTATTCATTTTGGATTTTCGGGCTTCGGGTTTTTCAAATATCAAACTTTATAGGGTGTAACCTCCTCGCATATTTATATCCGAAGTGAATTTTGTTCGTTCGATCAGAAGATTAGATCGACGGCTCGATCTTTCTGCGATGAAACTTTTCTAGCTTATCCTTTCCTTCCACTCGAAATTGATCCGATGATTGATGGGACTTCACATTCCGGGGATTTCAAATCTCAAACTTTCCTGAGTGTAAACTCCTCGCATCTTTAGACCTGAACTAAACGTTGTTTGTCGATCATGTTCTCAAATCGATGGCTCAATGTTTCTATGCACTCCTCATGTTTGGACATTGATCCGACGGCCACTATCGCTCCTCCTCCTGACCTTATGCTTCCTCTCAAGATTTTATCTCTGCACACTCATGCTATTACTCTTGAGCTTTGATTTTCATATTGTTCGCTTCTTCTTCTGAACTTATGATTTCCCTGTTTTCCATCATTGTTGCTTTTATTTCCTGTAAACATACCATCATCGTTGTTGTTCTTGTTTTCCATCGTTGTTGTTGTTCTTTCCATCAATGACAAGCACACGCTTTCTTGTAAATCATGCCAACACAAAGTCCTTCATCTCAAATTTAGAATTCAATTATCTTATGCATTCAACAATAAGTCTTTCCAAACCAGTCAGGAATAAGTCATCCACATACAGGACCAAGATCGGGCACTCATCACCAACAATGTCATAATATAGGTTTGGATCATAAAATATTTTTTTTAAGCCCAAACTCATCAAGAATTCATCCATCTTCTCATACCAAGAACAAGGTGATTGCTTTTGTCCATACATGGTTTCCTTCAACCTGTACACATGATATTTCTCGTCGCGTATCATGAATCCTTCTGGTTGCTTGATGTAAACTTCTTCCTCAATATCACCATTGAGAAATGTTGTTTGTACATCCATATGGTGTAGTTTCCAACCCATGGATGAAGCTAGTGCAATGATAGTATAGATGGAGGTGTATCGGGCTACTAGAGCAAATGTCTCCTCATAATCAATTCCCTCCACCTGTGAGAATCCTCTGGCTACAAATATCTCTTTGTATTTCTTGACACTTCCATCAGCTGCATGCTTGAATTTATAGATCGACTTGGAAGTTACTACATACTTCCCTTCTAGTCTAGGAACAATATCCCACACATCATTCTTCAATATGGATTGATACTCTTCTACCATGGCATCTTGTCATACCTACTAACCTGTCTCTTCTCCATGACAAGAAGTCTCAGTATCAATGATGTGGCTCATGGATGAAAAATATCTTGAAAATCTCTTTGGTATCTTGCTCTATCGGAATGTGCCTTGAGGAGTTGCATATCCCTCTTCCTCCTACAGAGTTTGTCGAGCCTAGGTAGGTATTTTATGGACTACTGCAATGTCTCTAGGAGCATCAACTGGATCAACTGGAACAACTGGATCAACTGGAGCAATGGACGTCTCCCTTTGAACTACTAAAGGGGGAGAAGGTAATGTCTCGCTGTAAATCTCCATATGATATTCTCTAGATCTTCGAAAGGTTATCTCTTCTTCAAAGATGACATCTCTGCTTATCTCAATTTGTCTCTGACCAGGGATGTAGATTTGGTAAGCCTTTGAATATTTATTGTATCCCACAAATGTACCCTTTCTTCCTGAGGGGTCTAGATTGGATCTCTTTTCTTTGGGTACATGAAGATATATTGGACATCCAAATATCCTGAAGTTTCCTACCTCGGGATTCACTCCCGTGAAGGCTTCTTCAGGAGTCATGTTCTTCAAAATCCAGTGAGGAATCCTATTTTGACCATATATTTTTGTCATGGATGCTTATGTCCATAGAATCATAGGTAGATGTTGATCATGTATCATTGCTTTGGCTGCTTCAATGATGGTTCTGGTCTTCCTCCTTCTCAAATATTTTTTACTCCCTCTAAGTCAAGTGAATCCCTCTGAAGTATGAAGGATAAACATCTTCATTTGTTGTTAACCTACCTAGAACAAGAAAACAATCGAAAATAAACAAGACAAGAATATCTCCTAGAGGAGAATAATGAGTACATCTCTAGAATCAAAATAATTTAAGGATTGTTGTCACAGCTACAATGCCTACTTGTAATGTAGCAAAATTAGAAATGTAGGTTAGAGGCATGATAGTTAAAACAATCAAACCTGTAGTATTCACTCCCTGTGTGTTGTTCCTCTGAATGCACTGATATCCCTTTGGATCCATGATTGCAGCAAAGTTTCCTTCCTCCTGCAAGTACCTTCATGAAAATGATACAAATAATATATACAAGTTCATACCTGAGAGTGTTGATATGACGAGGAAGGATTCATATTTGATGTCTTCATCTCTATGACGTGGCTCTAGATCTGTCTTCCAATATTCTTCATGTAGTCTAAAGTTTCTTGATTCCTCAAACCTATCTTCCAACAGAGTTTTGTTCTTCATGGTTTGCAGATTCTTCCACAAACCCTTAGCAACTAGGCTAGGAAACCTAATGGCTAGCCTAGCAAGCTTAGGTTTCGTTGGACTTATGAGTGCCAACAATAAGCCTTAAGAGAGTCATAGGAACACTGGTGAGTTGTAGAAATTCTTCAATGGGTTGTAGAAACCCTAAAACTAAAATTTTTGAAATTTCTGTAGAAAATTGTGGAACCCTAGAAACCCTAGGGAAACAAATCCAAAATCTCGGAATAGAAATCTGAGAGTTTTTGGAGGTGCGTTGAGGGAGGCCATATATCCCTATGCAATTTTTATCCCCAGCATTTCAATATTTAGTGTTGGAACACCCAAAAAGAGAGGGTCGTACGAATTTCCGAAAACCCCTGGAGGGTCGTATGATTCTTCATAAGAGAGAGGATGGTTGTTAGAAGCTTGTGAAATGGCTTATTCAAGACCTATGATCTGAAACCATGTTGAATTTTTACTATTATTGGCTCAAGCATGAGTTTTATTTCATTTTAGTCATGTACTTGAACCATAAACAAATGAAACTACACCATTCACAATTGCTGCAATAACCAAGATCACAAGAAGAAATAACATGCACAATAACATCATAAATATCCTTGGAAAACCCTTCTCAACAAGGGAGAAAAACACAAAAATCCTTTTCTATATTTTCAAGAGAAAATCCTCCAACCATGAAACCTTAATGCACATAAGAGGTTCTCTACTACCTTGAAACTTGAGCCCAAGAGAGGTGCACACTTCAGCCCTAGAATGTACTTGCTGATATTCTGAAATAACAACTGACTTGTGTGTTTTCTAAATGGGGAAATCACCTTTATTTATACTATACTAGACAGACAAAAAGTGGTGTCTATTGGCACAATAAGGCCGACCTCAATAACTCAAAAAATAATTAATTATTACAATAAACATTAATTATCTTTCACATATGGTGGGGTCGACCTATACCCTTTACATCACAATTAGGGTTACAATTAAATATTAATCTCAAACAATATAGCAAGGGATCTCACACATCCACTAGTGCTCAACCACTAGGGGCACGTCCACCTATGCTCAGCCACAAGGAAATCCTACTCAAAATATCTCTATCTCATTGAGTCCAGAGGAGAATAATCTGGAGTACCATCTCAATCCTGACTTAACTGAGTCCACAAGGCAGGAGACCACATGTCATAACAACTTAGTACAGAGTCTGACGCACACCCATCACATGGGAACCTTCGCCCCACATAGGGGTACACATCGTTTCATCTCAATACAAAGAGTAATGACACATCCATCTCATGGGAATCCTGACCCCACACAAGGACACACATCATCTCATATCAGTCTAGAGAGGAATGACAAACCCATCACATGGGCACACCTAACACATGGGCTCTCTCACAGGTTGACTCAACTCAATCTTAAAGGAGAATGTGTCCTAGAGGATGTCTCACGAAGTTGTAATCATCAACAATTAGGACCAGGATAGATCTTTAGAAAGATGGAAAAAAGTAGAGCATAATAACACAACAAGAATTGAAAGATTGAAGGTTGAAGTTCTCAGAAAATGTAGAACACAGAAGAGGCCCAAACTTGATTGAATAATGGACTATGCTATGTTCCAATAATCATCTCTCAATATACATGATTCAAAACCAAGATGATAATATCTTGACGGAAAAATGAGACAGAGGAGGAGAATATCAGATGAAATTAATCAGTAGGATAACACTAGAAACACCTAGAATAGCTCGAGGAACAGAAGATGACATCGATGGGAAGAGTTGATAATTTTTTTTATTTTTTTTAGTGAATATCTTTTGCAAACTACCTTAGGTAAAACAATAACCACCTACGAGACTCTTCATCTCCTTTTTGGAACTCCCACATATTCATTTTTGAAAAATGTAAAAGAAATTTGAAATGACAAATAACAAAATGAAAGGGGAAAACAAAGTGAACAATCACTAGAGTTGAAGAGTCACTCTTGTCTTATAAAATAAGACTCATTGGATGTAATAAAGGACTTTTTACCATTGTATAGTATGTTAATACTCTTATTTCTTAATATATGAAGATCAAAAGGCATTTTTGAAGTCATAATTATTTGCAAATGTTTGTGAGACTAGTATACACTTGTATTTGTGATTTAAGTTTTTTGGGTATTGATCATATGGACTATTTATGTGCTTGATATTTAAAATTATTATGTTGTGATTTCTGATGAGTGCAGGGATGAGGTTTCATGTCTCTTGTTCAATTATTTGAGATGATATTTGAACTATCATTGTATTAACATATTCTTGACTGATATAAACTATTTCTGCTGTCAAAATATCATTTTAAGTTGTGCTCCTCTATTAGCTTTGTTCCTGCGAGACATGTGAGAAGTATTTAAGTTAGATTAGTTTGATTTCAATTTAGAGTAAATTTAGAATTAATTAGAACCCTTTGGGGAGAATTTCATTGTCTTTTCCTTTTTATTCTTTTGATTCTTAGTGGAAACGAGGCCCACATACTAGTCGGAAACGCTACACCAAAATAGAGTAGGTCTAATTGGTAACTTCCATCGAGCATTCTCCCTTACCTACTTGAAATGCCATTTGGACCTGTCAACACTATTGTTAGCAAGATTTCATAAAAAGAAACCTACTTGCATAAAGGAAATACATTGGCCATGAAATCAAATTACAAAATTAAATGAAAACATATGAAATAAAAGGACTACCATGATCTATTTGGAGTGAGCTCAATTCTCCCAAGAACTAGGTAGCAAACTACTCTACAACATTGTAAACTAAATCAAGACATACTACTAATAGAACTAAATAATTTCAAATTATGTGAAGAGAAATACCAAGAACATTATTCTATTCCATCATAATATGGACATATGTGTAACATGCATGTTTCCCCCAACCTATAATTAATCATAATTTATGATTTCCATGCAATGGATTGCAAATATTGTAAATTTATTATTGTTTAATTGTAAACGTCGATGATTGACTGATGGGTTAAGATTTAAATTACTATCCATGATATCAATAGAGGAATGAGGGGAAGTTCTATTAAGTTAAAGGACCCCAAGCCACCTTGTGGAAATATTAATTGGAAATACTCAGATTATTTTCCCTTATCCCGGATAACAAGGAAAGTTGGTTAATGAGGGGGGGTTGGTAGTTAATCAAACCAACCACCCCAATGCTTGGAAGTATGGAGGTTTGACAGGAGGGACATGAAGTGGTAATCTAGATGACAGTAGGAAAGATCACCACGAGTCCCCAGTATTGACCCACGAGTTGCCTTCTGACGGAATAAATAGAAGGATAGGTTGAGAACCTGTTGAAGTTATCTGTGAAACCTACATATGGAGGGGAGAGATGAAGGAAAGAAAGGGGAGTCCGGGTCCTATGAGGAAGTGTTATAGATCAAAATTCCACTACTATGCATTTCTTATGTTGGCCTACTCATTCATACATTTGCCAACACTTTTTGCTAGAGTTCTTCTCAAAATCCAAGTTTTTGCATGACATACAAAACTTTATGCATAGGCAGAGTGCATGCATTCGCTAGCTTCATGACTAAAATCCTGCGTATATATGCTTGCTGCATAACTGAAAGCACGTGTGTACTCTAAAAAGTGACAAAAAAATATAAAATATGTGCTTTCCGACGAATTTTACGAGCTATCTTAGGTTTTGCAACCATCTTACCTTCTGTAGCCCTTCTGGAAATGAATTAACCATCATTTTCTCATAAAAATAGGTCCCTAGGGGGGTCATTTGGATATATCAAATAAGAGGCAAGAGAACTTTGCTAAATTTTCTCCCTTGTATTCCCATCCTTCTACATTTTTCTCTGAGTTTCATCCTCAGCA
Organism: Picea engelmannii; assembly: GCA_009831015.1. Lineage (NCBI taxonomy): Eukaryota > Viridiplantae > Streptophyta > Pinopsida > Pinales > Pinaceae > Picea > Picea engelmannii. The sequence goes on from ML778873.1 coordinate 490,742, forward strand.
TTCCCTTCCATCCATCTTCCTTATACCATCCATCCTTTTCCCTTGTATTGGCATGTTGGTGGTGAGGATAGTATTGGGAATAGTGCACTTGGAGATAAAGTAGAGGAACCTAGGCGAGGTTCTTGGAGCAGCGCCAACAAAACTCAAGTTGTAACTTCCAATTTTGTTATTAATAAAAGAGAAAACTTCTTGTCCCAGATCTTTATGGCTATGTGTTTGTGTTTATGAATGTTTTCATGAATAATGACCCTTTAGATGATATTTATATTTATGCATATGTTGTCATAGTTTATTCTATAACATTGTTTCGGGCTAGCTTTGGGAGGAGGACTACAATATTGGAATGAACAACAATTGGAAGGGATCGAAAACAGGTGTAAGGAGTTAAGGTACGTATTTCAATCTTCTTTATTTTCCCTTAATTATCGTAAGGTCTTGTTGGATTTGGGTAGAATAGAAGCTTTTATGTCTTTTAAGGTGTCAAGGCTCTGCCTAGTCGCTAGACCTGGATTAGGGGGATTTTCCCCATAGCATAATTGGCGACTCTATTGGGGAATCTCTCTAGGGTCTTGTTAGGATATTTTATTTTTCTCTTGAATTCCTTTTTTTTTTTTTTTTGTTTAGTGTTCTGAGTCTGTTTGGGTCTCTAGTCACCTTCCAAGTGCTTACCAACTTCCCTGATTTGGGTGGTTTGTCTGAATCTTTTTCTTTTTTTCGATAATTTTCAGTCACGTGCCTGCCCTGTTCTATACCCAAACCACATACATATGTGTTCTTATATATACAAAACATGTGTACATATGCAATCTGACTATGCATAGCACACGTGTATATCATCTTGAGAGGTTTTCTAAAAAAATTTCCTTTTCTTTTACGAAACCTTTGGTTCCTCAGGTCTTCCTAAATTCCATAGGCCTTTGTTGACCATTGTTTGGCTAGGTTCAAGGCTCATATTGTTTATGAAATTGCAAAGAAATCATCTTGTATAGATTTCTTTGTCTTTCTATGTTTCCAAGCATTTTTGGCTTATTTTTACCTTGAATTTTAAGAAAAATGAGTTGCATTTTAAAAAACAATTCCCCCTCATGGTCGGGGGCCATGAATCGTGTATTTTGTAATTTATTTTAGCATCTTTTGTTAGTTTTGCTTTGATTGAAATAAAATAAAATAAAATAAAACCTAGTTTTTATGCTACTTAGGTCTCTTTCTTTCTTTGCGTTTCTTTGCATTGTTATTTGAAAAAGAAAAAAGAATTAGCATAGGGTTGTGTTTTCTTATCATCTTGAAAGAATTTCAAAAGAAGAATAAGAAAGAAAATCCTTTCATTTTCTCTTTTGTTTCACTTGAAAGTTGCATTGTGCAGTTTGCATGGAAAGGAGAAAATATTACATCTTTAGGTTTGAAGGATTGTTCATGCTTTTTCTTTCTTGAAACTCTTTTCATTGGAAGCATTAGTGTAAATTTTTCTTTGCCAATGTTCTTATAAGTTTCATTTTGCAAGAGTCTCAAAAAACATCAGTTTCACTAATGCACCCCTGATAAATCAAGCCACTAAAATTAACTCTTAATGTTAAAATAAATTAGACTTTTTTGTTTACAAGGTACACAAACTAGACTAGGATTTAGGGCCTTGGATTAGGTGTGGAAAGGAAACTCTCCAAGGCCACTTAAAAAACTTAAGAGTCTGATTTAGGGAGAGTTAAATTCTAGTGTTGTAAAATTTAGCTGGGATGCCCCTTTAATACAGGTTCTAAACATGAGGTCACATGAGGAAAGGCAAAGGAGATAGCCCCTTCAAAGCCATACCAAGCGTAGTGGGAATCGTATTTGAGGGTCATTATTGGGCTTCTGCTGAATGCATATAACTACAGAGCTTCATGGACCTTGAATCCATTCAGGATCCTCAGTTGTCTTCTGGACCATTTTATTTCAATACCCTTGAAAGGATTCAGACATAGTTATCCTACTCATATGATCTACCCGATTGTCGATTGTACCCACCTGGTGATTGACTGCGAGTTGGAAACTTAATTTCCTTTTTATAGGTACTTACAAAGGTGACTGCGGTGGCATACCATTGTACCTAGGATAGACATCATACCACGCTTCACAAAGTATACCCAGAGGGTGTTTCCATGTTCAAGTTACACTTGCACCAGTAAGTTTCTAGTGTTGGTAGGCGTAATTGTTCTTCCTACCTTTTTCTTGATTTATATTTAGTGATTTTTTAGTGGTGTGCTCTGTTCTCCTTAGTTTTCCATAGAGAGTTAGTCAATCATTTATTTAGGTCTCTAACGTAAGGTGGTAGACTGCCCACTCCGACGGTCGTGAGGAATTTTGTGTGTTCTGTTTAGAAACGTGGAGCCACCTCCTTATAGATGTATATTTATATACCATTGATTTACAAGAGTCAGTGTGTGAGACTCTTATGGACTTGAATGATCTTGCAAGGGAAGAATCTATGCATAGGATCTTCATGGCCAAAGTTCCTGATGATACCAACTAAGGAACCTCGTCACAAGGGGATTCTTGTGGTTTTCCTTTCTTTGGAAAAGTAGGTTTCCCTTTGATGGCCACTTTAAGCATTCTTGGGTTGAATGTGGGACTACCGGTTTGGTTGGGTACCATTCCAAATGTCCCTAATTATCTTGATGCTTCTCAAAAGATAACATTATGTCATGGGCATCATGTTGATGTTCCTTCATCGGCAAAGTCTTCTTCACCTCCTTCTGCATTCTCTAGTGAAAGTCTAGCTACTAGTAACTGGAAGTCTAAATGAAATAGAAAGATGAAGAATAAGAAGAAGAAATCACCAACCTCTACGAGTCATGTTGGAGATAGGTCATCAAACTTTGCAAGTCATGTTGAATACCAGCACCCAGCCTCTGCAAGTCATGCTAGGGGAAGCAACCAACCTCTGTAAGTCATGCTTGGGGGAAATTCCAGTGATTGCTAATCTTACTAGAGATAGGTCTATAGCCTCTTTGAGCCATGTTATCGACCAATCACCAACCATTGCAAGTCATGTTGGGGGAATGAACCTAGTCCCTACGATTCATATTGGAATTCAACAACCAACCTCTACTAGTCATGTTGGAGAGTTGTCAACAACCTCTGCGAGACATGTTGAGGACAAGCAACCAACCACTTCTAGTCATGTTGGGGGAATTGATTCTATTGAGAAACCTAGATGGATAGGACATAAGCCTATGTTCCCTTGTAATATTTACAAGGGATATCACCTTACTCATATTTTTAATGGAATTATAAAGGCACAAATATTGTGGTCCATGTATGCAAGCTCTTATGATTTTGAGTCTTCTTCGGTTTCCCCACAATCTATTCATCCTTTGGTTGATGAAGTGGTCATGATGATGCAATATTCAGCTGATCCCACTCCTCTTTTGGGGGGTGATGCTCCTTCATACCATGTTGTATTTCATCCTATTCAACCAGTGGTTGAGGAAGTGGTCATGCCAATGCAATCTCTGGTCGATCCCATGCTTCTCTTGGAGAGTGTCGAGTCTACCAAAGTGGTCACGCCAATGCAATCTTCAACTTATCCCACTCTTCTCTTAGATAGTGTTGAGTCTACCAAAGTGGTGGTGCCGATGAAATATCCACTCTTTTGATGGGGAGTGATGTGTCTATTGACTATATTTTTAGCATTTCTAGTTCAGTGCTTTTAGAACAAGGGGGCATTCCGCTCACTTCAGGCACACCCCCTCCAGTCCTAGGATGGTTTCCTTTGATTGGAATGACTTTTTTGAGTCTCGTATTCCTTCTTCTACACCCTTTGAAATAAGGGTTGAAGTTAATTCAATTTTTTTTTATCTATGTATTGTAGATGAAGGAGCCTCCACAAGTATTTTATCCTCCTCGACATGGGAAGCTCTGGGTTTTCCCGAGATTGTGTCTGCATCACATGAGTTATTGGATTTCGATAGATGTCCTAGTGAATATTTGGGGTCCGAGGATTATTCCTTAGTTTCCTATCTCATTAGGTGGGAAGATTTTCCTTATCGATGTTATAGTGGTGCAAGGACCGTTAGATTTCAATATGCTTCTCGGGCATGATTATGTATATGCTATGAACATTGTGGTGTCTATGCTCTTCCGGGTGATGTATTTCCCTCATAATGGAAGGATTCTCACTATCGACCAACTAGCATCTGATAATCACCATTCTAATTCGGCATTAGTTCAGGCTTCCCCTCTATATGTTCCTAGTATTCGTGTAGACTCTACCCCGCCACAGGTAAATTATGTGGCATCTTGTCCTCGATGTTCAATTTAATTTGAGAAGGAACCTATGAAATCATGTTTTCCTTCTCGAGACATGGTCTCAGAAATTGATCATTTTATTAATCCAATGGGGTCATGGGAGACCTTTCTTCCCCCTCTTGTTCCGAGTGATATTAAGTTTCCTTTTGAATTTGATCTCACTGTTCATAGATGCTCAAGCCCTTGTGCTTGTGATTCTTCACTGATAGAATTTTCTAGTCTTGGCCAGAACCTCCATTATCATATGGAATATGGTCAGTTTTCTTTACCCTTTGGGACTATCGACCCTCCTCATTCGTGTGATTTCTTGGATATTGAATTTCCTTTCGATGAGACTATTCTTAAAGCCACGACTACGGATTGTATACCGTGGGAAGACTTACACCATGGTTTTTTTTTTCTTCCCTTTTGGGAGGCTTTCCAAGTTGACTATTGAAGAGAATCTTGGTCAGAGCCTAACAACGGGCTCTACTTGAACTAGTACCATGCATGAGCCCTAAGGTTTTGCAATTCCTTGTATCATATTGTATAGTCCAGGTTTGTTGTTTTCAAGTTTTGTATTCAGTAGAACCTCTTATTTTATGAAGTTTCTATCTATATTGGATTTGTTAACATCTAGATGAGTGTTATTGGCATTATATGTAGGATCTTGGAGAAATTTTTCTTTGACATTTGTTCATCGTTCGATTTTTTCTAACATGTATTGACCTCAAAACTGACATATAGGTTGGATTTTTTCCTACTTGCATTTTTGTATTATTTGTTTCTTGATTCATTTGGGCCTTGGGATCGACCCCACTGAATTGCGACACTAACCTTCCTTGTTGATAAGTGTGTCGTACTTTATGTGGTAGAGCCTTCCTTCCATGGGAATCCTAGTTAGAGCCTTGTTTTCCATTTGGTGCCCATGCCGAAGTACTTCATAGGAATGGGAGTCTTGTTTAGTCCGACCATAACTTTGTGTTGAATTCTCATCCTTCTTCTTAATCATTTTTCTGGCCTATACCCTTGGGACTCCCCTAGAGCATAGTTTGTCTTCTTTCAAGATCACATAAACCATGAAAGTAAAATTTGGTGAGAGATTATTTATCCTTTTTGGCCTCGATTAGATTACATACAAAAAGGATCTTTCTAGTGTATTCTTTAAGATCTTTTCAGACTCTCTAAAATTGAAAAGATTGTCGACTGATCTTGTTGCCATTCATGCTCACCAAAGTGAAATTTGAAGGAACATATGTCTGATGATACTTTACCCATTTTTCGGCTTGGATGTCTATTTTAATGAAAAAAGTATTCCCTAGGAGCTACGGTTCTCTAAGAGAGTATTCTCATGTGTAAGTTTAACCCTTTTTCGAGCTTGAGGGACTAAATTAGCAAAAAAGGGCCATTCTCCCTAGTTTTGGTTTATCACTTTTTCAGGCCTTATAGATTATTTATGAAAAAAGAAACCCCTTGGAGTCTTCTTTAAGCCCTTTTCAGACTCCCTAAACAAGAAAATATTGTCAAGTGACCGTGTTTCTTTCACACTCGTTAATTGGTCTAGAAAGAACATCTATTTGGCATAAGTTTAACCCTTTTTCTAGTCAATAGATTATGTAGGAAAAAGGTACGCCTTGGGAGACATGTCTCGCCGGAAGAGTTCTCCTAAGTTATGTTTTATACTTTTTCGGGCTCAGGAGACTAAATTTACGAAAAAAGGACGAGGGATTCCATAGTTAAGCTCTTTTCAGACTCCTTAAAATTGAAAATATAGTCGAGTGATCTTGTCTCTATCACACTCATTACAATGGTTTTGAAGAGACATACTTTCAGTATAAGTTTAACCCTTTTCCAGACCGTATGGACTAAGTATGAAAAATAAATACTCTGGCCCTAGTTACCAGAAGAGTTCTCCTTGGTATGATTTTATTCTTTTTCAGGCCTTGGAAACTAAACTTACAAAAAATATCACTTTGGAGTCTTCTTTTACTGGTTTTTTAAACTCTTTAAAAGTGAAAAACCGTCGATCTTACCTTCTTTGTGCTCGTAAAACTTTACATTGAAGGAGGCTCATTGTGTCAATCTACAAATTTCATTGCGTGTCTCGCTCTTGCGTATTTGGCCTAATGTTGGCTCCATTTTGTTTTTTCTAAACTTTTAGAGAATTCCTTAGGTGCAGGCCTTGCAACATTTTTTCCCCTACGATGTGACACCTTGACCCACGGAGGAATTTTCCTGAGTGTCCTTACCCTGCACATGTCTCCTTGCACTAAGCATCAGTATGTTCCATGCACTTTGAACCAGTTTTCTTGCCCATGACACTCATTCCTCCTTTGTAACGTAGAATTCTTTTATTGTTTTTCAAACATGTTAAATATGAGAAAAAGACAAAAAAATTAAATATTCCAAAAAGAGGGGACGGGGAAACATTCTCTTTTGTTGGCAGCAATCTAGTAACCCTTGGACAGAGCAAATCCTTCATTTTTGTCTACAAGAATTGGGATCTTTTATGGTCTTAGGAAGTTGTTCTCGTTACATAGAGTTGTGTCCTCCTCTGTTTGGTTACTCTTCCAAACATGTGGATAGTTTGTGGTGCCCCCTATGCCACAAACTTATGTAAATAACATGTTGTCTGAGTTTTTTCATATATCATTCTCTTTTCTAAGGGGAAGCCTTGCAACCTACATCAGCCATTCTATGATAAGTCTATTGACCTTCATGAGTCGGTCATCCCGAGAGTCTTGTCAAGTTCACATCCAAAATAAATGAAGGTCAGTGTTTGATGTTCAACGTCCTCCAGTATTTCCACGACAGCATGTCGAAGACCTCAGAGTAGTGAGTCTTATACTCCTATTATACTCCTACCTGATTTTTGAAGGTCTTGAAGCTATTTCTCGAGTTATGAAGTTATCATCTCCAACCACAAGCATTAATGCCTCTCGAAGATTTCTGTGACATTGTATATCTTTCGCTGATTTTGAGATGTAGATTCGTTGTGTATTGTTCGAGGATACACTTTATATAGGAATAACATTTCTCATGTAGCCATGATTACTATATATATGACATGTGTCTGTAGTGTACTTGATTGGAAGCCATGCTTAGCTTGTCCCAAGCATGGGAATGTTTATCTCAGTGATTATTATTATCTTATTGCAGATGATGCACTCATAGATACTCGCTTAGGTTTACTTGACTCCAGTGCTTTCCCACTTTATTAAATATGTTGTAATGTATTTTGGCCATCGGTTTATCTTTTGACCTCACACATTAGGGGTCATATGTTATAACTCAAAATGCCACTACTATGCATTTTTTATGTTGGCCTACTCATTCATACATCTACCAACCCTTTTTGCTAGAGTTCTTCTAAGAAAATACATTTTTTCATGGAACACGTGCCCTGATGCATAGAAAGAGTGCATACATATGATATTTGCATGCCTAAAATCCCGCATACATACGCTTGTTGCATAATTGAAAGAACATGTGTACTCTAAAAAGTGACAAAAAAATATAAAATCTACGCTTTCCGGCAAAGTTTATGGGCTATCTTAAGTTTTACAACCATATTACCTTTTGTAGTCCTTCTGGCATTGAATTAACCATCATTTTCTCATATAAATAAGGCCCTAGGGGTTCATTTGGATATATCAGACAATAGGCAAGATAACTCTTCCAAATTTTCTCCCTTGTATTGCAAGCCTTCTGCATTCTGCTCTGAGATTCATCCTCAACATTCCCTTCCATCCATCCTCCTTATAGAATCCATATTTTTCCCTTGTACTTTCATGTTGGTGTTGAGGATAATATTGGGAATAGTGCACTTGGAGACAAAGTAGAGGAATCCAAGTGAGGCTCGTTGAGCGGCGCCAGCAAAACTCAGGTTGTAACTTCCAATTTTGTTATTATTAAAAGAGAAAACTTCTTGTCCCATATATTTATGTCTATGTGTTTGTGTTTATGAATGTTTTCATGAATAACTAAACCTTTAGATGATTTTCATAGTTATGCATATGATGTCATAGTTTGTTATGTAGCATTGTTTCAAACCATCTTTGGGAGGAGGCCTACAATATTGGAACAGACAACAATCAAAAGGGATAGACAACAGTCGTAAGGACTTAAGGTACACATTTAAATCTTATTTATTTTCCCTTAATTATCATAAGGTCTTGTTGGATTTGGGTAGAATAGAATATTTTCTATGTTTTAAGGTGTCAAGGCTCTACCTAGTCGCTAGACCCATATTAGGGGTATTTTCCCCATAGCAAGAAGATAGCAGGGGAAACTAATACACGAGTGCGTGAAATAGAAGAATCATAGAACTCATAGAAGAGTTCGTGGTTGGAGAATAGAATACCTGGAAAACACAACCTGAGATAAGAAGTTCACAAGATTGATGTTGAGAAGGCCTTTGATAAACCTCAAAGAGGCCTGGTCTAGGTGGGTGTAAGGAAAATCTCTACCTAGAGTAGAATGAAGGAGAGTAACCTTCAAATATTAATGAGAACCTAAGAAATATTCTCTAGTGATATCATGGCTTGGCACAGGGGTGGTTAGAATGCTAAGAGTGAAAGCATTTGAGCTTGCGGTTGGGTGGAAAGGAGAACACCCACAGTCAGTTGGTTGACTATCAACTGTAATAGATAAGTATTTCATAGACTCTATGTAATTGAATTAAAATGAATAATTGAATGCTTTTACTTGCACCATACATATACATACTTAATTATAGAGATGATGCTTATTATAATTACAAGATCTTGCATTTAAGTGATGGTAAGATGGTAAGAATGGTTCATGCCCTGCACAACTGAATACAAGCATTCTGTAATGTTATAAGATAAAGGAATGAACTTAATTTTATGATTCCCACGTGTTCAATCTATATTTGTGTGTGTGTAACCATTGTTGGGATGGGAAATCCATGAATAGAAATTAGGATCATGAGTTAATAGTTGAACGTAAGGGAAAGAGCCCAAAGATATATCCTTGAATGGTTTAATTCCTGAATCGGATGGAAAAACCATGTTTTGAGAATGAAGGAATCACAATTGCTGGATCGACGGAGAGAATAGATCCAGACCCTTTATCAGAGTAGGTTTCCATGCCTGTAGAGGATGTACCCAAGTTAATATGGACCCTTAATCAGGAAATAACCCAGAATTAACCTCTTTCATGATCATTGTGCTCTCGTGTTAAGAGATATTTGGGAGAGAGGTAACAAAAATATGATGTACCCTACTAACCTGGAACCCCAACGTGTCTAGAAGTTGGTAGGTGTCATCTTGTGAATGGCAACAGATATTTGTCCGGTGGGACATAACGCAATCCCTTGAGTGAAATATGTCTTAGACATTCATTTTATCCTTAGACATCGGACTAAAAGTATGAAGGATATGGATTATTGATTGGAGTACATTTGAGATGTGATCTTGGTTATTGATCGATGTGGAAGCCCTTAGACATTAATGAGAGAAGAGATGACATCATGCTAAGGTTGCATTGATGTCATGAGACTATGTGTACAAGGAACACAAATGGAGGCCTGTATTTGGTCGAGGTATTAAGGAGTGGGTCCATGTAAAGTTTAAGAATTGGAAAGGTGAGGTGAATGGGTTTGGGAATCCGCTAACCTGCAAACCTGACAAACTCACAAAATGATCTAAGTGTTGATACTTATCGGGCAGACTTATGGAGAAGACGTATAAAATTTTATGTGTGCAAGTCCATGAGTTCACATAGACAAAAAAGATGCTAAGTGTTGATACTCTTCATATGGACTTATGAAGGGAATAATTATTCATTCATGAGTCCATGAGACCGCGTAGATGGAAAAAAAATCTAAGTGTTGAGACTTTTCAAGCGGACTTATGAAAGGAATAATTATTCCTGTTTGAAAACACAAGTATTCCAACAGAGGACGAACACCTTCAGTAAGCACTCACATAACCAGATCAAATATCAACACACCGATGTTTTCACGTGGTAAAACCCCTATGGGGAAACATCCACGGCCCCAACCAACGCGACCACTTGGAGAAGTTTATTAATGGAAAGAAAAAGATTACAGAGAGATTTTACAAGAGCGTTTATCACAATCGATCATTGGAAAATGACCCTCCATGCTCTTTAAATGGAGATCATGGACCAATTGGGTGCTAAGCCACGGATCAATTGTCATTAAGATCAAGGAGAGTATGAACTGTTAGATCACTCTATGTCGGGAACATATCATGACCGTCGGATTTCCTAACTACAAATGCATACTAATGCATAATAAAGAAACACACTAAGAAACACACTTTTACCTAACAACACTTTAGACCAAGTAGATCTTAACTAACTCCTAAGTGTCTAAATATACTAACATCCCCCCTTAAGAACAACTTGGGATAGGATTGAAGGATTTACAATGTTGACACAATAGGATAAGGAAGGAGGCATTAGAGCCTATACCGCTTTATTGAAAAGTTCCTGAACTCCTAACATAGATCGAAGTTTGGAAAACTTCGCTTCTATAAGAGACTTTGTAAAAATGTTTGCAACTTGATCTTTTGTAGGACAAAAGAGCACTTCAATAACTTGATCATGAATGAGCTTTCTAATGAAGTGTGTGTGTATCTCAATGTGCTTGCTGTGTTGATGTTGAAATGGGTCTTTGGCGAGCTTGATGGCACATTGATTGCCACACCAAAGGCTGGTCGGATGTTGTTTCTCGAATCCAAACTCAGAAAGGATCTGTCAAAGCCACAAGGCTTCCTAACTTGCATTTACCATTGCACAGTACTCTGCTTTTGCTAAATAAATTGCAATAGCATGTTGTTTCTTATAGGCCCAAGTGACAGGTCCTTAACCAAGGCTGAAAACATAACCTACAGTAGACTTCCGATCATCAGGGTCACCGGCCTAATCTGAATTAGTGAAACCAACCAATAAAGGAGTCCCCCCTGAACTGTAATGTATCTCGAACTGAACTGTACCACGAATATAGTGAAGTGTTGTTTTAGTTGCATTCCAATGGCTTTCATGGGGTGTTTGCATATACCGAGAAACAAGACCAAGAGAAAAGGAAAGATCAGGATGGGTATGAGTCACGTATAAGAGGCTACCAACTAACTGACAGTACAGGGTGGCATCAACTTCAGGAGAAGTACAGGTGGAAGTAAGCTTGACTCCAGACTGGAAGGGAGAAGGGGTTGGTTTACAATCATCCATGTGAAAGCGAAGAAGAATGTCACAAGCATACTTAGACTGGGAAAGAAAAAATTCCTTCATTGGTTTGCAAAACTTGGAGGCCAAGGAAATAGTGCAAAAAGCCTAAGTCGATCATTTCAAATTTCTTCTTAAGGCTAGTTTTCACATGGTTTAAAAGTTTTGGGTCACTACTAGTAAGGATAAGGTCATCAACATAAAGGAAAAGGATTATGAGATGGCTTCCTACTTTCTTGGTATAGACATTAGGATAAGAATGGCATCTAGAGAATCCAGTGGAAATAAGAAAGCTGTCAATTTTGGCATACCAGGCTCGGGTAGCTTGCTTGAAACCATAAAGAGATTTCTTGAGGTGACAAACAAGGCTATAGTTATTCTATACATATCCAAGAGGTTGTTCCATGTAGATTTATTCTTTCAAATCACGATGCAAGAAGGCATATTTAACATCCATCTGGTGGACCTCCCATTTATGTGAGGCGGAAAGGGAAAGAACAAGGTGGATGGAATTCATTTTGGCTATAGGGGAAAAGGTTTCATTATAGTCAATTCCTTCAACTTGGAAAACTCCTTTGGCAACTAACCGAGCCTTGTGTCTTTCAACACTTCCATCTAATGCATACCTAGTTCTATAGACCCATTTACATATGACAAGTTTTCTTCCTTTTGGAAGAGGTACAAGATCCCAAGTATTGTTTTCCATTAAAGAACGATACTCTTCATTCATTGTTGTATCCCAATCTGGATGACCTGAATCTTTTGCAAATGTCTTTGGATCATGAGTCTCTGAAACTTGAGCCAGAAGAGAAGAGGCTCACTAGAACTATGAACGTGTTCGACACTAATCTGAAGGATCACTGACAAGTTCACCAGTTGTGTCTCGTGTTGAACGGACCCATCTAGGAAGCGGTGGAACTGGTGCTTGTTCGGGTTCAAATGACTCATCTGGAGGAAGGTCAGCAGGTAGAGGTGGATTTGCATCCTCAATTTCATCATCTGAAGAAGAAACCAAAATAGGAACAAAAGAAGGCGCAAATGCTAAAGATGGCTCGTAGGCTGAAAAAGACACAACCGTCGAATTAGGCTCGCAGGCCAAGAGATTTTCATCAAATTTAACATATCTTCTAAGAATAATTTCATTACAATGTGGTTGAAGAAGTCCATAACCTTTGACATCTTTAGAATAACCAACAAATATACACTTCTCACTTTTAGGCTGCAATGCTTTCCTTTTCTCATCAGGAATGTAAGCCCATGCTATACTGCCAAATACACGTAAGTGACTTACATCTAGTTTAATTTTAGTCCAAGCTTCTTCTGGTGTTATATTTTTAAGAGCCTTTGTGGGAGTGCGATTGACTATGTAATTTGCACAGTTGATTGCTTCCGCCCAATAATTTAGACTTAATCCCTTAGATTGGATCATACAATTAGCCATTTCTTTTAATGTGTCGTTCTTTCTCTCAGCAACACCATTTTGTTGTGGTGTATATGGAACAGTGTGTTGTATTTGGATGCCCTGTGTAGTGGAATAACTTGTAAAATTATTAATCACATATTCGTCGCCATTATCTATTCTTAACTTTTGAATTTGTTGTCCAGATTGCTTTTCTACAAGGGCCTTGTAGGCCAAAAACTTGTCAAAAACATCGCTCTTAAGTTTTAAGAAGTAAACCCAAGTACGTCTGGAAAAATCAACAATGAAAGTTAAGAAATAATTGCATCTATAAAAGGAAGGAGAAGAAAGTGGACCACACAAATCACTGTGAACAAGCTATAAAGGGCCCGAGGCGTGCCAAGAGGCACGTTTGTCAAAACTATCCCGATGATGTTTGTCAAGAACACAATCGGCACAAACACCATCTTTGCATGAAACAAGAGGAAGACCAGTCACCATCTATTGATTACATAGTTGCTGCAATGAGTGATAGTTTAGATGACCAAACCGCTCATGCCAAAGTTTTCTCAAGTCATCGCTATGAGAAAGAAAAAATGATGAAAAAGATGATGACCCAAAGTTGTCAAATTTGTACAACCTGGTAATATCATCAGTAATTCCAGTTGCAAGAAGATGCTTAGGATCATTTAGATCCTTTATTACAACTTGGTGAGGTGAAAACTCTACGGTTTTACCTTCACCTAAATGAGTGATTTGATATACTGATAGAAGGTTACAAGAAAGATTTGGAACACATAATACATCATTGAAATGACCATTTTCTACTTGAATTGTTCCAGATCCTTCAACACTAAGAGATTTATCATCACCAACAAATATTTTCTTGGTGTTACATTCATTTAGAGTGGAAAATATGGCTCTATCCTTAGCCATATGATAGGATGCACCTGAATCAATAAGCCACTCATCAAAAGTAGAAGTAGAAGTAGAATTTGTATTGAAGGAGAAACTAGAAGAAGAAAGTGCATGTCCATGAGAAGAAGAAGTAGAATCAATACTTATGTTGTGCTTCTTCATCACTGCTTCTAAAGTTGCCATCTTCTTGAAACATTTGGACTCATCATGACCATGTTTATCACAAAAGTTGCAATGTCTGTTAGTATTCTTACTTTTACATTTTGCTCCTTTGTCACCATTTGGAGCGGAAGCTGTCTGAGTGGGTTTGGGGCCCTTATGGTGCTTGTTGTTGTAGTGAGGATGTTTCTTCTTGGGATACCTGGGTTTATCTTTCTGCTGGGAAACTAGGGATTTGTTGGAGGTACTTGCAGTGTTGATCACTCCAATTTGTACAAGCTTATCTTCCTCTCTGATCAAAGAAGCACAAAAGGACTCAAGAGTGGGTTTGTCATAAGCTTTCCCTAAAGCCTCTCTCATGCAATAAAAGGTAGATACAAACATAGAATATGCACTACCTAGCTTAAAAAGGATAATATATATGCAATGCTCTTCCTCCATTTTTATCTTACATTCTTCACATAAAATTTTGAGTGTTTTAAACCTAGATAGATAGTCTCCAAGGTAAGAAAAATCACTTGGACTCAAGGTCAGTATTTGATTTTCTAACTATTGTGCTCGAATAATATTGAGTTTACCAAACACAAATTCAATCGTGCTCCAAGCTTCTTCAGGGTCATCAATTTCTTGAAGGTGGTACCTTAAATCAGGAGAGATGGACATTCTGAATAGTCCACATGCTTCGTCATTCCTATTATCCCACTTGGATTTATTATCAGCATCAATGGGTGCTTTTTTCTTTCTCAAGGTAATCCGGTACAATCCTTTACTTCTTAGTAAATCTTCCATATGAGATTTCCATTGGAAGTAGTTGTTTCTAGTAAGCAAGACATTACTTGTAGAAGCCATATTAAATATGTATATAATATGGATTTAAAAACTGAAACTGATGATCTAGATGGAAAGAGATCGAAAAGGTATGTGGTTTTAAAAAAACAGCACTGAAAACGGATTTCCGATGTTAAAGTTATGCCCTTTTAAAAAAAAACATAAACGGTAACCAAATGACCACATGATTGTGTAAGTTGCTTTATGAAGTGACCCACTTTTATAAAGAGAAGTGGGGATCATTTTTACAATGAAGTTACTTTATAACAGAAAAGATGCATGAAAAACAAATAACTCTAAAATAAAATATTAAAGCTACTTATAGTGATTCACTTTTATACTTGAAGTGAAATACACTTTACAATTTTAGCATGAACTTTTTCGAAAAAAGTAACAAAAGAGAGACTTGAACTCAATACCTCTTACTTAATAAGGAAACTTTTAACCAAATGATCTAGCAAAACATATTGTAATGTTCAGAAGGAGGATTCTTGTTTTTGTTGTTTTTGTTGTTGTTGTTGGAGAGCATGCTAAAAAAAAACTCTTTTCACACAAGAAAACAATTTCGCTTAACGATGACAACAAGGGTTAGATCTCGGTTAGCTTAGTTTTCCTATTTGTTTCTAATTTTCCAAGATCACATAGGGAATAGGGAAAAGAGAATACATAGATCTAAAAGAGTAGCAACCTGGAAATAAATAAAACAAAACCGAAATAAAACCAAAATAATACTCTGCAAAAATTTAAAAAAATGTGTATTCAAGCTTTATACCTCCGGATCTGACTGTAATGGTTGTATCTTGGGAAAAAAGAAACCTTTTCGAGTGAAAAGAAAAGTGTTCCTGAGTGAAACGAGCTCTCCGAACGAAATCGAACAGTCCTCTCAGCCTAGAAATGTACGGAAATGACAAAAAATGGAGATGAGGTAACTCGGCTTCACTATCTCAATCTACAATAGGAGTGAGTTTTCAAATAGGCTCTGATACCATGTTAGACAACATAGGTATTCCAACAGAGGACGAACACCTTCAGTAACCACTCACATAACTAGATCAAAGATCAACACACCAATGTTTTCACGTGGTAAAACCCCTACGGGGAAACATCCACGGCCCCAGCCAATGCGACCACTTGGAGTAGTTTATTAATGCAAAGAAAAAGATTACATAGATATTTTACAAGAGAGTTTCTCACAATCGATCATCGGAAAATGACCCTCCATGCTCTTTAAATAGAGATCATGGACCAATCGGGTGTTAATCCATGGATCAATTGCCATTAATATTGAGGAGAGTATGAACCATTGGATCACTCTATGTCGGGAACATATCGTGACCTTCGGATTTCCTAACTACAAATGTATACTAATGCATACTAAAGAAACACACTAAGAAACACACTTTTACCTAATGACACATTATACCAAGTAGATCTTAACTAACTCCTAAGTGTATAAATATCCTAACAATTCCTTCATGAGTATGGATTCTGCAAATCCATGTAGATGGAAGAATGACTAAGTGTTGAAGCTTTTGGATGGACTTATGAAGTCGAGGTATAGAATTGTACGTTTGTGAGTCCATGAATCTGTGTAGGTGGAAATAAATGGTTAAGTTTCAATACCTCTCGAACAAACCTGTGAAAGGATGCTCATAGATTTATGCATCCATGAGTCTGTGATAAAAGAATCTGTAGAAAATTATTAGTAGAAATTATTATTGCTTAAAGTATTAAGATTTATGCATCCGTAGCAATAATAATTACTACTTTAATAAAAAATTAAACCCTGTATAGGTGTATGATCCCTCATGATTAGAGGAATGATGGAAAATGCGTAAGGTAAGTTTTGTTTGACCTATAGTGAATGAAGAAAATTGTTGTTGGAGAATAACCCAGTTGAGAAATTAAAAATGAGTCCTTTGGATTGTTTCTAGACCGCGTGTAAGAGGTAAAGAGATGTGAACACATGAGAAAGTTTAAGATGCTCACGACTATAATAAGAGAATGTGTATACCTATTAATCTAAGGACATGTTTTTGCATGTGAATACAAATGGAAGACGACTGGAATACATCTACACTGTAATCATGGGTAAAATACTTGGGACACGAGGATATGCCAGACTGCATATGGAAAAGATTGAGAATATGTATAACATGCATATAGAATTAGTATAGTCTATTATTGGATGTAAAATATGGTAATGACGTGGATCATATGGTTAACGATGATTTGAGTATAGCAGCATAAGTAATATTTTGATGATAGTATGTACATATTACCTTATGAGAATAAGGTAGAATGGTTAATGACATTATTGATTTTGTATGTAGAAAAGAAAGTGTTGGGACATTTCTAAATGAGCAATGGGTCAAACTAACATCCAAAGGTGGATGGTAGCCATAGGAATAGGGCTTGGTTTGCTTAAGTGGTAGTGAGAGGGAATCTGGAACAAGGATTCCCTTGATAAAAAGGTATGTTGACCAAGAATGGTTTGAGTCATGAAGAGAAACTTGATTAGTTGTTTGGTTGCCTGGACCACGATTAAAATTGTCCATATTGTATTTTTGGGTAGTTGCATACTTTATAGGTGCTTAGGAAAGGGTGTTATATTGTTGGTTGTTTCCATATGAAAAGGGAAACATAGTTACACATATGTCTGTGAGACTTGTCATGTGAATATAATGTATATGACTATAAACTCTCAACAGAGAGGGCAACATGGTGTTGAGTATTCCTATGATACTTTTCATAAGAATGGTTGTAATATCTCTGGGAGAAAGGATATAGAAGTTTGAAATGTCCATGTGTAAGAATGACATGGAAAAAGGTGCAATAGTAAGCTTGCATGCTGAACATACATAGATGTAAATGGATGCTTGAGTACATGAATGGAATGCATTATAAGGTTTCCTAGTATGTACGAAGAAATGAATAGGTTTGTGAGACTATCCATGAGGATGTATGTAAATTCTCTTTAAAGAAGAATGATAATAAGACCCAATAAATAAAAAATGAATGAGGTAAAAAGGTGCAAGTGATGCACCTACATATATGTAAATGTACATATACATGCATAAAGGTATGATATGAATGTCGAAATAAGTGAAATATGACGCAAGATTTGTTCTTGCCAAATCTAAATAATGCCATGGATGCATGGATGACCCTATGATGGAAGGGTGTGATTTGTCTTGATGAACTAATATCTTGAGGGGGATTTGTTCCCTTTTTCCTCAGGAAAAGATAATGTAAATTGATGAAAAGGTAAATGCGCAGGATGCTCTGTTGCCATTATAAAAGGCAATGTGATTATGATTTTAAATATTGCATATGAATGGTCATGAAAAATCATGAACCAATTAATTTCCAATAGATAAGGAAATAAAACAATAAAGTGTTCCTATGGTGGACGCCCACACCGCATGCTAAGATATGTGACTAAAGTACAATGAAATCAAATTGACGGAATAGTCGTGCATGTGTGAGTGCACGATCTAAATGCATAATAAAGATGCATGCTAATAATTCCTCATGGAATATTAGGTAAGAATATGAGATGACAAGTTGAGGCTAACACAAATATTGAGGTCATTTCAAACCGTTTAGATATGAAACAAGAGAGTTTCATGTTGAAGAGGTTTATGTGGAGTGTTAAGCCCTAATATTGGCTCATTACCCCTTAATTGGGACATATTAGATTAGTAATGTTATTTATTACGCCTTACTTGGGGCATATTAGATTAGTAATGTTATTTTATTTATGTCGGCTTTAGACCATTAGTTGTAATTATACCTCCTAGTCTCCTATATATACCAAGGAGACATTTTCATTTTGAATCATCTTGGACTTGAACATTTAAGTGGGGTAAAAGGAGGTTGCCCCCTTGAAGAGGCTTATTATCTGAAATTATCTCTTTTTCAAGGCGTTGAGTACTTTTTCTGAGGTTTTTCTATGTTATATTGATGTTTGGTTCTTAACATATGGTATCAGAGCTCAAGGTCTTGGGGTTTCGCTGCTACATCTGAGACACTGTGGAATTTTTGATATAAATTTTTTTCTACAATGTTTCATAAGGAACCGCTTGGAGGATATTTAGAAGACAGATCAAGGTACGTTGGGTTAAAAACTCAGCTCCCAAGGTCTTATACTTTTGGAGATACAGCCTGTACAAGATAGGGTTTTGGAATCATCCTGAAATGAGTCATTGCAGAATTTTCACTATAAAAAATTTTCTGTAATGTTTCAGACCCTAAAATCTGGAGGCCATTTACAGAAATTAGTAATGTATCTGTGGTAACAATTTCAGCTTCTGGGTCATCTTAAATTTTTAGATACACCCTGTGTAAGATAGGGTATCTGACTAGTCCTATTGACTAGTCTCAAGAAGGTGTTCCAGGTAAAACAATCATAACTTCTTCCTAGAGTATCCAAATTGCATGGG
>ML778873.1:539147-563302 GCA_009831015.1 Picea engelmannii
TGATTAAGGGTTAATGAATGATTAATTATTAAGTGAGTCATTAAATGATTAAGTATTAAATTATTGGTTAATGATTAATTTGTTTAGTAATTAAGTAATTGATTAATTATGTATTAAACAAATGGGGGAAAATAAAATATAAGGTTAAATGGGGTTACATATCCCATGAGGGATAGCGTAAACCATACGTAAAAAGGAACATTTAAGTAAAGGATAAGATAATAAATAAGGAATAAATGATGGATAAGGCAATTACGAAGGAAATAAGAGTAATAAAAGAGTTTGGTGGGGGAAATGAATGTGCGAGGGAAATGAAGGAGGGATAAGGGAGGTGGAGAAGGAGTATGAGGGGATTTTCATTTTTCATGCATTGGACGGGGAGGAGAGAACGGGGAAGTATTGGGGGACAGAGTGAAATTTGATAGTGGGATTTACAGTGCACCGGGGCTGAGGGGGTTTTGGGCTCGGAGGGCTAGGACGTCCATCGATGTCCTAGGGCTAGGCGTATTGGTCGATAGGGTGGCTGGTTTTGGGGTGTCTCAGGGAGCAAGCCAAGCGAAGGGAGCAAGCTGCTGCAGATAGCATCAGAAAGAGGTATGTAAATTCAATGTCATGAATGGTTTACTTAGAATTATTACTTACTGCCGAATACAGCGTAAGTGTTGAGATAAATTGTAAATTATGAAAAGTTTACTTCTTGTAGAGCTCATAGAAACTAGAAATTAAGTAATTAGTTTGAAATATAATGTAAATTCAAAAATCGGGTTACTACAATTGTCAGGTCCTTCCTTTTTATTATCCATCAAATGAAGGGATACAACCTACAACACACCCACTGTAACTTCCTCTTCTTTCTCTCACAGTATCCTCACTTAGAATACAATATTTTAAATGATACATAGTCACAATACATTTCCCTCATAAAAGAGGGTATCCTTCTATGGAAAAAAACCCTAACATAACTTCTACCGTCAGATATGCGACCTTATAATGAACGGTCCAGATTTACTATGAAATTACAATATACATTTACAAGACAATTTTTCCTTCAGGGGCTTCACCCTCGGACCCCCACCAGGGGCCCGCTTGCACCTGGACCCCCCATCCGGAGGGATTTTCCCTCTGGACCCCACAGGGGGGGAAAGCCCCCCCTACAACTCCCCTGCGTGAAGGGGTGTATAGTCTTCCGGGGTGTAAAGTATTCATGGGGAATAAACACGGCTGAAAAAAAAGACCAAAAGTATGCAGTTATTTATTAATACTTATGTTCTTTTGGTATTTACTTTTATTGATGATGTAACTAGAAAAACTTGGGTTTATTGCATTCAACAAAAAACTGATGTTTTTAATACTTTTAAGAAATGGAAAGCTTTGATGGAGAATGAGATAGGAAAAAGGTTGAAGTGTCTCGGATCAGAAAATGGAGGTGAATATTGCAACAAGGAGTTTGATAATTACTCTTCATACCATGGGATTCGTAGAGAGAAGACAGTTCCAGGAACACCCCAAGTATTTTACCCATGCTTACAATGCAAATGTATTCCATCCATCTGCCATTTGTATTCACATGCACAGACATGTCCTTAGATTAATAGGTATACAGATTCTCTTATTATAGTCATGAGGATCATAAACTTTCTCACATTCTCACATCTCTTTATCTCTTCCAAGTGGTCTAGCAATAGTGCAAAGAACTCTTTTTTAATTTCTCAACTGGGTTAATCTCCAACAACAATTTTCTTCATTCACTATAGGTCAAATAAAACCAACCTTACACATTTTCCATCATTCCTCTGATCATGGGATATCATACACATATACATGGTTTAATATTTTATTAAAGCAATAATTATTACTGCTACGGTGTTATAGCCCTAAAATGCCCTACTCATGCATACATGGCATTGGCCCTCTTACTTGCATACTTTTCCAAATCATTGCTGAGAAGCTCTACTTAAAAAACCAATGTTTAGATCATATGCGCTTGTTGCATGCTAGATAGCCTGCGTACATACGCTTGCTGCATAATACACAGCCTGCGTATACCTCCAAAAGTTTCAAAGTTTAAAAAGTTGTAAGGAATTCAGTGTAATTCATGGGCTATTGGAGGCTTCCCAACCAATTCACCTATTATATCCCATCCCTCAACCGAATAACCATCCTTTTGTCATATAAAAGGAGGTGTTGGGTTATAATTTTACAACCAAGTATAAGAACAATGAAACTCTGCCCAATTTCACTTCCCTTCCTTGCCCAGGAATTTGCTACCTTTTGTGAGTTATTGGCTCAACATTCCCTCTTCATCCCCTTTTGTTCCATTCAATCTATTCCCTTCCCTTGAGGTGACTAGTAGATTGAGATAGGAGGCCTATTGAAGGTGCACTTGGATCATTGTAAAGAGGATCCCAGACTAGGTTCACGGAATGGTGGCCGAAAAGGATTATAAGTTTCAGTCTTTGTTTAATGAATAAAATAATCTCTTTTCCATGTCCCAAATGATGATGTTTTGTGTCTTTTCTTTGATTTATACATAACATTTGATATCTAACCCTAATTCATGAATAGAAATAGCATGCTTTTAGCCTTTGTTTTCCTTGGTTTGGATGTAGGTCAGTTTTGGGAGGAGACTTGCAGTCTTTGGAACTATAGAGCTTGAGGAGATCATCACCAGACGTGGGATAAACGGTACAGTTATCGATCTTCTCTTCTAGTGATTTATGTTCATTTATTTTGGCATGTTTGGGGTAGAGTAGAAACTAGATTTACTTTTAGACGGTCATTTTCTTTTTCTATATCTTAAACCCCGATATAGTTATAGGGGGATTTTCCCGCTAGCATATGGATTCTATCAATCCATACTAATTTCCTTTAAGCACAAGGAATTTTTCATAAGGGTCTTAAACCTTAAATAATCAACCATTTTTAATTACAAGATACTCTGTCTGCCCTAGTATATATACATTATTATACTTATCAAAACAACCTATCTCATGTCACTTGTCTGAGTTCAGGCAGCTTCATAGAAAAAATTCTTCCACCTCTACCATTTTCATTCAGGTTTTAACAATAATGCCTATCGACATATTCCTACTCATGTAAGAGTATTCATCAATTTGACAAAGGGACAATATAATTTCCATTTCTAAAATTTAGCCAGGGTTTCCAAGGTATAATTTCAATCTGTAGGTCTTCCCCTTAGGAGGTTACTGGAGATAATAAACAATCCTTTAAAGGTAGAAACACCTTTCAACAGGATCACCTAATTCTCGATATACTAGTCCTATGATTGATCTCCAGCCCATCTAGGCCTAGTGTTGTAACCTGCTCAGATACCACTTTTTAACATACCCAACCATTAAGTACCCTTTTTAGGGATGGGGTATTATATTCTCTCTTCTTCTATCAACCTTAAATCTTCTCTATCACAACTCCATCCTCTTTTTCTCATCAAGAGCTTTCCAACGATGGTAAATCCACTTAGAATTGAGATCTAGAATGAAAGGTATGACCTTCAAAAGTTCTTGGATTTACATAGGCAACATCTCTCTTACTACCACGTGGCATCTATGTGATGTGGCATTCATCGTTCCAATAGATGCAGCAACACCCTAGTCCTATCGTGTCACTAGCCTAGCCTGTCATGGTGGAATGTTAGTCCAAAAAGGATTATAGCCATCATCGATCAAAACTTATTTTTACTCCCTCTCATGGGTGGTGGACTCGTGGAATCATAATTTTGTAGCTCCCTTTCATCATTCCACCTGAGAAGTCTCGTTACTTAGCTATTTTTCATCTTCATGGACTCGTGGATGCATAACTCTATGAGAATCCTTTCACATGTTCATTCGAGAAGTATCGCCACTTAACCATTTTTGTCCACCTACGTGGACTCATGGAATTATGGATGTACAATTATGTACCTCCTCTTCATAATCCCATCTGAAAGCTTCAACACTCAGTCATTCTTCCATCTACACGGGTTCACGGGCTCTTGGACTCATGAAGGAATAATTCTTCCTTTCATAAGTCCACCCGAAAAATCTCAACACTTAGACTGTTTTTCCCTCTATGCAGACTCTTGAACTCACAAAATCACGAATTCTTAACTCTTCCTTTCAAAATTCCATTCAAAGAGTCTCAACACTTATCTACTTTTCCATCTACGCAGACTTGTGGACGTACAATTTGGTACCTCTTCTCCATAAGTTCACCCGAGGAGTATCAACACTTAGATTATTTTGTGAGTTTGTCACGTTTTGCGGCTGGTGGACTCACAGACCCATTCACCTCACCTTTCCAATCCTTAAACTTGACATGGACCCACTCCTTAATATCCCAACCAAATACATGCCTCCACATGGATTCCTCGTACATGTAGGCTTGTGACATTAGCATAATGTTAGGATGATGTCATTACTTCTCTCATTAATGTCTAAGGGCTTCCACGTCGATCAAAAACCAATATCACATCCCAGATGTACTTCGATCAATGGTCGAGATCCTTCATACTTTTGGTCTTTGTTGATGCAAATAATTATGGTCTTTGTTATCCACATACGGTGGAAATATTAATTGGAAACATTCAGATTATTTTCCCTTAGCTCGGATAATGAGACAAGTCAGTTAAAGAGGGGGGTTTGGTAGTTGAAAAAATAACCACCCAAATGAATGGAAGTATGGAGGGTTGACAGAAGGGACATGAAGAAGTCAGCTAGAGGACAGTAGAAAATATCACCACAGGTCCCCAGGATTGACCCATGAGTTTCCTTCTGACAGAAGAAACTGAAGGAAAAGTCACAAACTTGTCGAAGTCATGCATGCAACCTGAATATGGAGAGGAGAGAGAAATGAAAGAAAGGGGAGTTCGGGGCCTCTGAGGAATATAGCAAGGGAAAGGACTACATGAGTGCATGCAATATAAGAATCAAAGAACCTATAGAAGAGTTCGGATCTGGAGCATATAAGACCCAGAAAACCTAACCTGATCTAAGAAGGTCGGGAGCTTGATGCTAGGAAGGAATATGATAAACCTCAAAGAGGCCTGGGATAGGTGGGTGTAAGGAAAATATCTACCTAGAGTAGAGTGAAGGAGAGTAACCTTCAAATATTACTAAGAACCTAAGAGAGATTCCCTAATGATATCATGTCTTGGAAAGGGAGTGGTTTGAATGCTAAGAGTGAAAGCATCTAAGCATACAGTTGGGTGGAAAGTTGAACAACCACAGTGAGTTGGTCGTCTATCAATTGTAATAGGTAATTATTTCATAGAATTTGTGTAATTTAATTAAAATGCATGATTGAATGCTTGTACTTGCACCATACATATACATACTTGATTATAGTGATGATGCTTATTGTAATTGCAAGCTCCTACATTTAAGTGACAGTAATATGGTAATAATGGTGCATGCCCTCCACAACTAAATACAAGTGTTATGTAATGTTCTGAGATAAAGGAATGAACTTAAATTTATGATTCTAGCGTGCTCTCTCTCTCTCTCTCTCTCTCTCTCTATATATATATATATATATATATATATATATATATATATAATGATTTTTGTGATGGGAAATCCGTGAATGGAAATTAGGACCATGAGTTAATTGTTGAATGTAAGGGAAAGAGCCCAAAGATATATCCTTGAATGGTTTAAGTCTTGAATCAGATGGAAAAACCATGTTTTGAGCTCAAAGGAATCACAGTCATTGGATCGGTGGAGTGAATATATCCAGAGCCTTTATCAGAGTAGGTTTCCATGCCTGTAGAGGATGTAACCGAGTTAATCTGGACCCTTAATCAGGGATTAACCCAAAATTAACCTCTCTCATAGATCATTGTGGTCTTGTGTTAAGAGAGATCAGGGAGAGAGGTAACGTCAGCATGATGTACCATGCTGACCTGTAGCGCCAACGTGTCCAGAAGTTGATAGGTGTCATCCTATGAATGGAAAAATGTATTTGGTCGGTGGGCCATAGTTAAATTCCTCAGATGAAATATGTCTTAGACTTCCATTTTAGCCTTGGACATCAGACAAAAAGTATGAAGCATCAAGACCATTGATTGGAGTACATCTGGGATGTGATATTGGTTTTTGATCGACGTGCAAGCCCTTCCACATTAATGAGAGAAGGGATGACATCATGCTAATATTATGTTGATGTCACGAGCCTACATGTATGAGGAATCCATTTGGAGGCCTTTATTTGGTCGAGATATTAAGGAGTGGGTCCATGTCAAGTTTAAGGATTGGAAAGGTGAGGTGAATGGGTCTGTGAGTCCGCTAACCCTCAAACCTGACAAACTCACAAAATAATCTAAGAGTTGATACTTCTCATGCGAACTTATGGAGAAGAGGTACAAAAGTGTACGTCCACGAGTCTGCATAGATGGGAAAGCGGCTAAGTGTTGAGAATCTTCGAACAAACTTATGAAAGGAATAATTATGCATTCGTGATTCTGCAAGTCCATGAGTCCACCAGTCCACATAGATGGAAAAATAATCGTAGTGTTGATACTTTTCAGGTGGACTTATGAAAGGAAGAATTATGACTTCGTGAGTCTGAGATTCTGTGAACCTGTGTAGATGGAAGAATGACTGAGTGTTGAAGTTTTCATATGGAATTATGAAGAGGAGGTATATAATTGTACGTCCGCGAGTCCATGAGTCCGCGTAGGTGGATAAAAATGGTTAAGTGTTGACACTTCTCGAATGAACATGTGAAAGGATTCTCATAGAGTTATGCATCCATGAGTCCTCGAGTCAGTGAAGATGAAAAATGGCTAAGTAACGAGACTTTTTGGGCGGACTAATGAAAGGGAGCTACAAAATTATGAGTCCATGAGTCAGCCACCTGAGAGAGGGCATCGGAAGAAGGTTTGAGCGATGATGGCTATAATCCTTTGTGGACTAAATTTCCACCATGGTAGGCTAGGCTAGTGCCACAATAGGACTAGGGCATCACTACATCAGTTGGCATGGTTAATGAAATGTCACATGAATGCCATGTGGCAGTAAGAGAGATGTTTCCTATGTAAACCCAATAACTTTGGAAGGTCATACCTTTCATTCTATATCTCAATTCTGAGTGGATTTACCATCGTTGGAAAGCTCTTGATGAGAAAACGAGGATGGAACTGTGATAGAGAAGATTTAATTTTGATAGAAGAAGCGAGAATTGAATAACCCATCCCTAAAAAGGGTACTTAAGGGTCAGTTGTGTTAAAAATTGGTATCTGAGCAGGCTACAACACTAGGCCTAGATGGGTTGGAGATCAGTCATGTTGGCCCTTGACCAAGTTTTGGGGAAACTTTGGTTAGTTTTGGAGGTTTTGGCTCACTTTTGGACTTCGACACGTTGGTCGAAGTAAGATCACCCATGCATAGCTAAGATCACAGTTCTCACCTATTTTGAGGTCTATGTGGACCCAGTAAAGGGTCCTCTGGGTTTTGTAATGGGTTTATGGGATGTCAACCCATGGGTTTTCCCCATGTGTAGGCCTTATTGTAAGATTTTGTAAAGTATAAATAAAGAGGAATGTATTATAGAAGCAATAGTGTTGTGTGAAAAGGAATGTATGTGGTCGAGGCTTTGTGCTCGACTGTGATTTTGTAGACTGTGCTTAGTGCTTGTGATGTTCAGTGTGGAGCAAGTGCTAAGTGTCCTGATAAGATATTTTGTATATGTGAATTTGACCTATTTTTTAAGGTAAAGAAGGAGGATATAGTGCTCAGTGCGCATATCTCTTGTCTTGAGCGAACTTCGACCATGTGGCTTAGTGTAAAGGAGTGACTAGATGTAAGATTTTGGCGAATGGAAGATCATACCTTCCATTCTAGATCTCGATTCTGAGTGGATTTACCATCGTTGGAAATATGTTGACGATAAAACGAGGATGGAACTATGATAGATAAGATTTAGGTTTGATAGAAGAAGCGGGAATATAATACCCCATCCCTCAAAAGGGTACTTAAGGGTCACGTGTGTTAAAAATTGGTATTTGAGCAGGCTACAACACTAGGCCTGGATGGGTTAGAGATTAATCATGTTGGCCCTCAACCAAGTTTTGGGTAAACTTTGGTCAGTTTTGGAGGTTTTGGCTCACTTTTGGAATTTTACATGTTGGTTGAGGTAGGAGCACCCAGGCGTAGCTAAGATCATGGATCTCACTTATTTTGAGGGCTATGTGGACCCAGTAAAGGGTCTTATGGGTTTTGTAACGAGTTTATGGGATGTCGGCCCATGGGTTTTCCCCATGTTTAGGCCTCATTATAAGATTTTGTAAAGTATAAATAAAGAGGAATGTATTATAGAAGCAGTAGTGTTGTGTGTGAAGGAATGTATGTGGTCGAGGCTTTATGCTCGACTGTGATTTTGTAGACTGTGCTTAGTGCTTGTGATGCTCAGTATGGAGTAGGTGCTAAGTGTCATGATAGGATATTTTGTCTCTGTGCATTTGACCTATTTTTGAAGGTAAAGGAGGAGGATAAAGTGCTCAATGTGTAGATCTCCTGTCTTGAGCGAAGTTCGACCCTATGGCTTAGTGTAAAGGAGTGACTGGATGTAAGATTTTCGTGAATGGAAGATCATACCTTCCATTCTAGATCTCAATTCTGAGTGGATTTACCATCGTTGGAAAGCTCTTGATGAGAAAACGAGGATGGAACTGTGATAGAGAAGATTTAAGTTTGATGGAAGAAGTGAGAATACAATACCCCATCCCTAGAAAGGGTACTTAAGGGTTAGGTGTGTTAAAAATTGATATATGAGTAGGCTACAACACTACTCTTGGATGGGTTGGAGATCATTCATGTTGGCCCTCGACCAAGTTTTGGGGAAACTTTGGTCAGTTTTGAAGGTTTTGTCTCACTTTTGGACTTCGACATGTTGGTCGAAATAGGAGCACCCAGGCATAGCTAAGATCACAGATCTCACCTATTTTGAGGGCTATGTGGACCCATTAAAGGGTCCTTTGGGTTTTTTAATGTGTTTATGGGATGTCGGCCCATGGGTTTTCCCCATGTTTAGGCCTTATTGTAAGATTTTGTAAAGTATAAATAAAGAGGAATGTATTATAGAAGCAGTAGTGTTGTGTGCAAAGGAATGTATGTGGTCGAGGCTTTATTCTCGACTGTGATTTTGTAGATTGTGTTTAGTGCTTGTGATGCTCAATGTGGAGCAGGTGCTAAGTGTCATGATAAGATATTTTGGCTCTGTGCATTTGACCTATTTTTGAAGGTAAAAAACGAGGATCTAGTGCTTAGTGCATAGATCTCCTGTCTTACGCAAAGTTTGACCCTGTGGCTTAGTGTAAAGGAGTGTCTCGATGTAATATTTTGGCGAATAATAAAGAGGCGAAGCGGTTTGTGGACGTAGCCCCACCCTGGGGTGAACCACATATATCTGGTGTCTCATGGTTTGCTTTGTGCAGTGTCATTTATGTTATGCATTTGCTTAGTGCTTTGATTATAATGTGTAATGAATATATATTTTGTTGCTTAAGTACTTTAATTATGTTAAAGGGTAAATGAATGCTATACTTAACTCACAGTGCTAAGTGCTAAGGGTGTATAATCACTTGTTACTACTGCGCTTATTTGTCTTTGAGTATGCTCTGCTATTTTAATGAGGTTAATAAACTAATTCATGTTCACTTCTTAAGCATTAACATAATATTCTGCGAAGTTCTCTTATCACATAATCGTGTCCCAGCCTGGTTACAGACACCTGCGTCCTGTAACCCCCCCTGCTTCTACCTCGGGTGAGACCTCGCGTGCTTCGCAGGTGTTTTCGAAAGGGTCAGTAGTCAGGGTTTGGTTGGTACGTTGTTAAAAGTTGAACCCTGGGTATGCCCCTATGCCAACAAATGGTTCTGTTGTCGGGACCTGAAACTGTGATTGTTGGGAACTGAAGTAAAGAAAAAGAAAAGCTTTGTGCATAGGTCTACTGCTGAAGTGCGCAATACTCTACTTGACTTGGGAAGTTTTTTTCCAAGAAAGTAAGTTGTTCTGAAAAAAGAGGTAAGATTCTAAAAGAGGCAAGCTTTGTGCTTTGTTAAGAGAAAGATAAGTGAACATTTTTGTTTTAAAAGCATGAATTTAAGTATGTTTAATAGATTCTTTCCTAGTTTGAAGGCTAGGGCGCAGTTGAAAGAAAGAGTTGATTTGAGTAAATTTAATGGAAATGAAGAAATATATGTTATTCCTATGCATAGAAAGAGTTTTTGGACTGATAAGTGGATGAAGGAACCTAGAACGAATTTTTGTAGATTGCAGGTCCACGCAAATTTGGACTTTGCCCTGGCGAAGTTATATAACCATTGGAGGTGCCCCAGTCATTAGAATGATGCTCCAGAATGGTTAGGAAATTCAACACTATAGGCTAGCCAATCTTGGATGTTGAGGTTAACCTTAAAGGAATACCTCGAGAACAGGTCGAAGTATTGGAGGCATGTTTGAAGGCATACAAAAGGGAATAGAGAGAAATGATCGCTGAAAGAGCATCCCAGCTAAGAAGGCTTGCTGATGCAACAGGAGCTCAGTTCCAGAGAGCTCAGGAAGAGAAGGAGAAGGCTACAGAATCCTTGCAAAAGGAGAAAGATGAAGTCCTAGTACAGTTATGAGAAGTGTAGGACAATTTAGCTACCTATGAAAGCGATAAAGCAGAGCTTCAGGCGAAGCTTCAGGAGGAAGAGAAAGCTAGAGAAGCCCAGCTATAGAAGGAAAAAGAGAATTTTATTGCAGAGTAGGTTGTGGTCAAAGAAGAAGTAAGAAAAAAGTGTCACTTTGTGCCAGGCTTGGCACCAGAGGAGCAAGAGCCTGTCGAAGCTCAAGTAGCGAAGCTCGGAGAGAACCTCCAACCATTTCAGGCTAGGATAACTGAACTGGAGGCCTGAACAGTGTCGAGCACCCCACAGGAGGTACGTGACCAGAGGGAGGAGTCTTCCAAAAACAAAGTAGAAAGTATAAAATCACTCGCCTCAGCATGTAAACAGTTGAGTGAAAGAAGCATCCAGACATATGAATGTCTCGCTGAGGATCCAGAGTTAAATAAGCTAGAGGCTCACTTACAGGAGGTGCAACATTAGGAATTTTCATTGCAAGCACAGATGAAGCTGCTCACAGTAGTGGAAAGGATGAAGAGATCCCAGGAGTAGCGCACAGTACAACAACAGATCACTGCCCTCCAGGGTAAGGTGATTGAAGTAACACAGTAGTTACAACTTGTGCAGGATGAAGCTTGCAAGGTTTTTGAGAAGATCGATGGCCAGGGTTCACAGTTAGATCAAGTAGTTGCAGCAGTAGAACAACACCTGGAAGGGCCTATTACAAAGTAGACAGCCCAGGAGCTCACTGAGAAGGAGCCTCAGGTGAGGCATCTCAAGTTAATCTTGAGGCTTTTGAAGCATCATTGTCCAAACCTGAGTGACTCGGGATGAGTCACAGGTGAGTGTTGGGGGCCTTTTGGCCCTCGACCAATTTTTGGGGAAAATTTGGTCAGTTTTGGAGGTTTTGGCCCACTTTTGGACTTCGACACATTGGTCGAAGTAGGAATGCCCAGGCGAAGCTGAGATCGTGGATTTCACCTATTTTGAGGGTTATGTGGTCCTAGTAAAGGGTCCTCTAGGTTTTGTAATGGGTTTATGGAATGTCGGCCCATGGGATTTCCCCATGTTTAGGCCTTATTGTAAGATTTTTTAAAGTATAAATAAAGAGGAATGTATTGTAGAAGCAGTAGTGTTGTGTGCAAAGGAATGTATGTAGTCGAGGCTTTGTGCTCGACTGTGATTTTGTAGATTGTGCTTAGTGCTTGTAATGCTCAATGTGGAGCAGGTGCTAAGTGTCGTGATAAGATATTTTGGCTCTGTACATTTGACCTATTTTTGAAGTTAAAGAAGGAGGATTTAGTGCTTAGTGCACAGATCTCCTGTCTTATGTGAAGTTCGACCATGTGGCTTAGTGTACAGGAGTGACTGGATGTAAGATTTTGGCAAATAATAAAGAGGCGAAGTGGTTTGTGGATGTAGCCCCACCCTGGGGTGAACCACGTATATCTGGTGTCTCATGGTATGCTTTGTGCAATGTCATTTCTATTATGCATTTTCTTAGTTCTTTGATTATAATGTGTAATGAATATATATTTTTTTGCTTAAGTACTTTATTTATGTTAAAGGGTAAATGAATGCTAGAATTAACTCACAGTGCTAAGTGCTCAGGGTGTATAATCACTTGTTATTATTGCACTTATCTATCTTTGATTATTCTTTGCTGTGTTAATGAGGTTAATAAACTAATGCATGTTCATTTAATAAGCGTTAACAGAATATTCTGTGAAGTTCTCTTATCACATAATCATGTCCCAACCTGGTTACATACCTCTATCCTATAACCCCCCCTACTTCTACCTCGGGTGAGACCTCACCTGCTTTGCAGGTGTTGCCGAAAGGGTCGATAGTGGGGGTTTTGTTGGAGCGATTTTAAGAGTTGAACTGTGGGTTTTCCCCTATGCCAACAAGTCATAGGACTAGTATATCGAGAATTAGGTGAGCATGTTGAAAGTTGTTTCTACCTTTAAAGGATTGTTTATTATCTATAGTAACCTCTTGAGGGTAAGACCTACAGATTGCAATTATACCTTGGAAACCTTGGCTAAATTTTAGCAAGGGAAATTTTATTGTCCCTTTGTCAAATTGATGAATACTCTTACATGAGTAGGAATATGCGGATAGGAATTATTGGTAAAACCTGAATGAAAATGGCAGAGGTGGCATAGGTGGCAAAAATTTTACTATGAAGTTGCTTGAACTCAAACAAGGGACATGAGCTGGGTTGTTTTGATAAGTATAATAATGTATATCTACTAGGGCAAGAAGAGTATCTTGTAATTAAAAATGGTTGATTATATAAGGGTTAAGACCCTTATGGAAAATTTTGTGTTCTTAAAGGAAATTAGTATGGATTGACAGAATCCATAGCAGTAATAATTATTGTTTTAATAAAATATTAAACCCTGTATATGTGTATGATCCCTCACGATTAGAGGAGTGATGGAAAATGTGTAAGGTTAGACTTATTTTACCTATAGTGAATGAAGAAAATTTTTGTGGAGATTAACACAATTGAGAAATTAAAAAGGAGTCCTTTGCACTGTTGCTAGATCGCTTGGAAGAGGTAAAGAGATGTGAACACATGAGAAAGTTTATGATTCTCATGAATATAATCAGAGAATGTGTATACCTATTAATATAAGGACATGTCTATGCATGTGAATACAGATGGCAGATTCCTAGAATACATATGCATTGTAAGCATGGGTAAAATACTTGGGACATGAGGATAGGAAAAAATGCATATGGAAAATATTGAGCATGCGTATAACAAGCATATAGGTTTAGTATAGTCTTTTATTGGACGCAAAATATGGTAATGACATGGATCATATAGTTAATGATGATATGAGTATAGAAACATAAGTAATATGTTGATGACAGTAAGTACATATTACCTTATGACGATAAGGTAGAATGGTTAATGAAATTATTGATTTTGCATGTAGCAAAGGAAGTGTTGGGACATTTCTAGATGACCAATGGGTCAGAATGACATCCAAAGGTGGATGGTAGCCATAGGAATATGGATTAGTGTGATTAAGTGGTAGTGAGGGGGAATCTGGGACACGGATTAACTTGATAAAAAGGTTTGTTGACTAGGAATGGTTTGAGGCATGAATAAAAGCTTGATTGGTTTTTTGGTTTCCTGGAGCATAGTTAAAATTGCTCATATTGTATTTCTGGGTAGTTGCATACTTTATAGTGTTGATGTTTGGACAACGTCGGGAAGACATTCTCCTAGATTAATAATTAATAATATAATTATTGATTATTAAATAATATATATATATATAAGTAATAATAATAATAAATAGTTATTTACTATCCAAGGGATGCATCCCTTCATGGATGGTCACCATATGTTCTCTATATATGGAACCATCATTATTGTAATAAATCATCTATGTTATATCTTCTCATATAGAAAAAACAACATGGTATCAGAGTAGGACTGGGCTTTAATCCCTCATAGGAGGCCTAGGAAAATGAGAGAAGATAGCTTGCATCTTCCTAGGTTCATACTCATGGAATGTGTATCCACCGTTTCCAGCTATGGGATTCAAAATTAAAGTTGTTATGTCTGGATTTTGTTGGGGATATTTGTGTTGTAACCCTTTGTGGGTTGGATTTTTATTTGATTTAGTGGGGGAAGTCTCGAATCTCAACTCTTTCGAGAGTTCATTGGTCGATTCCATTAGATTATTTGGTTGGTGACATTAACATTATTTTCAATGTAGAGTTATGCTTCCTCACAACAGACACTAAGGTGATACCTTCCAATCATATCTCTTCTTTGACTCACAGTGCCACGTGATTTACCATGGGAAAGAAGAAGACATTATATATTATCGAGGAGGAATATCCAAGATCTATTGGGTGGCCTAGTTTAGGGTGGATGCATGAGGGCAGTTGTATTCTTATTAATTTATTCCAGAGTTGGAAGTGATGATATTACATCTATCACATACCTCCATTGATCAGTCATATCCGTTGAAGTATGAACAAACTCTACATACAAATGCATGTTGATGGTAATACGAGCAGGAGTCAAATTGAGAGGAGGATACAATTTTTGTTCTCAGGGAAATGGAAGGGAAATCAATAGAAGAAGCAACTCATAGAGTTGATCTTGAAAATCCCGTGGAAGATCTCTTCTCTCTCTCTCTTGAAGGAAACAATCATCCATGCTATTTCTTCAAGACACTCCACATCAGAAATCCTACCCCCAAAAATTGTCATGTTGTGGCCAAATTCGTCAGGGTGGTAGGATATGATTCCCTGATGCAGTCCATGTACATTATTGAGGAGAGAGTGCACCATATGTTGAATCTACTTTCTCTTTTTTATAATTTCTCACGGGTCTTGGAACTTCATTTCATTCTTGAAAGAAAGGGTATACCTCCCTCTCTCTCTATATATGAGACTTTTGATTATCATATGGATTCGAGGTTTTGAGGCTGCAGAGTGTTGATGTTTTGAGGTTGCATCATGAGACATTCTCCCCAGAAGGTCTTGTGTGGACTAATAGAGGGGAATGTAGACTTCATCCTGATGTGCCTTAGATGGTCAGATGAAGAAACCATTGCATTGGTTTCATGAGGAAACCTAAATATGTCTTGGGGGACATTAACTCTAGGAGGGAACCTCAATGTGTTCTGGAGAAGACATTGGTTCCATGAGGGAACTGAGATATGTATTAGACATGTGTTCCACGAGGGAACCACGAGATGTATAGTATGGACATAGTTCATGAGTGAATCCCAAGGTTGGACAATTCAAGATATTTGGGTATCTAGTATACATTCATGTACCGAAGGAGAAAAGGACCAAGATAGACCTTTTAGGAATAAAGGGTACATTTCTGGGGTAAAATGATTTTTCGAAGGCATACCGAATATACATCCCTAGTCAAAGACAGATTGAGGTGAGCAGAGATGTTACCTTTGAGGAAGAGGTATCCTTCTAGAGATCTAGAGGATCTCACATGGAGATTGATAGTGAGAGACAGAAAGAGATGGTTCCTTCTCTCCCTCACCCTCGAGTAGTTCAGAGGGAGACAATTGATCCTATTGATCCAATTGATCCCATTGATCCTGTAGATCTATTGGATGTTCCCATAAATATTGTAGTAGGTCAGAAGAGACATGCATGGGATCATCATACTATGGAGGAGGAACAAGGACATGTAGCTCCTCATGGTACCTTCTGAGAGAGAAAGAGACCTCAAATATATGTGTGCTATGCTGTAACTATGAACCGCATCATTGATTCTAAGCCTTCTTGTTATGAGGAGGCATATAGTCAGCCAGTATGGAGAGATTCCATGATGGAGGAGTATCAGTCCATAATGAAGAATGATATGTGGGATATTGTTCCAAGACCTGAGGGGAAGTTTGTAGTGACTTCCAAGTGGATCTATAAGATCAAACACATAGCCGACGAAAGCATCGAAAAGAAAAAAATGAGATTTGTTGATAGAGGATTTGCTCAGGTGGAGGGAATAGATTATGCATAGGCATTTGCTCTCGTTTCTCAAAACACTTCTATTTAGATGATTATTTCCCTTGCATCATCCATGGGTTGGAGACTAAATTCGATGGATGTGAATAAAACCTTTCTCAATGGAGAGATTGAGGAAGAACTATACATCGATCACACAGATTGTTTCGTGATACATGAGAAGGAGTCTCATGTGTGCAAGTTGGAAAAGGACTTGTATGGACTCAAGAAGGCACCTCGATCTTGGTATGCTAGGATTGATGGACACTTTATGAGTTTGGGCTTCAAAAAAAGTGTTGTTGATCCAATCTGTACTACAATACTGTTACTGGTGAGTCCCCGATTTTGGTCCTCTATGTTGATGATTTATTCCTCATCGGTACATAGAGCCTTATTGTTGAATGCAAGTATGTGTTGGCCTATGAGTTTGAGATGAAAGACCTTGGTATGATGCACTACTTATTGGGACTAGAGGTGTGGTAGAGAACTAATGAGATCTTCCTGATTCATGGGAAGTACACAGTTGATATATTGAATAAGTTTGGGATGCTAAACTTTAAGCCCGTGGCTACACCAATGGTGACGAATATGAAGAAACTAAGTGTGTCTTATTTTGATTCTAACGATATTGATCTGACCCTATACAGACATCTGATTGGATCATTGATGTATTTGGTTAACACCAAACCAGATATTTTCTATGCAGTGAGTGCACTTAGCCAGTTTATGAGTCAGCCGAGACATACACATTGGATTTCTCTGAAGCATGTGTTGAGATACCTGCGAGGCACAATTGAACATGGTCTAAGATATACTTCCAGTATTGACATGAGATTGTTGGGATATACTGACTTTGATTGGGCAAGGAGCATAGTGTACAAGAAGAGCACCTCCAGGTGTTGCTTCACTTTGGGATCTGCCATGGTTTCCCGGTGTAGCAGCAAACAAAATTTTGTGGTTTTGAGCACTGCAGAAGAAGAGTACATTGCATTGAGTCTGGAAGCCCGTGAAGCAGTGTGGCTTCGCAAGATCCTTGTAGATTTATTTGGAAATGTGTTGGATTCCACTGTTATTCATTGTGATAACCATAGTTGTGTGAAGCTCTTAGAGAATCCAGTGTTTCATAACAAATCGAAACACATTGAGATCAAGTACCATTACATCTAAAACATGGTGTAGAGGAAGGAAGTGATTGTGCAGTACCTTCCTACAAATGAGCAGGTTGTTGATGTTCTTACCAAACCCCTTACCAGGATGAAGTTTGAGTACTTTCATGACATACTTGGCATGGTAGAGAATGCCTACCTCGCTGAGAGGGAGTGTTTATGATTGCAGCTTCATGAGACATTCTCCAAATTGTAATCCTTTGTGACTGATTTGAGTTGATCTATGAGTACACTTATCAGTGAGGGATAAGTGGGTTTGGTCTTATATCCCAACGTCCCTTGTGGAGAGAACATGAGGACACATCAATAGAGTTGACCTTGATGTCACACACTATGGGGAGTTGACCCTAGTGTTTCTAGAGGGAGTAGCCTCTACAAGTACAGATTGAACTACTTTGTGACTAAGTTGAGCTGATATGTGAGGACACTTATCTAAGAGGGATAAGTGGGTTTGGGCTTATAGCCCAACGTCCCTTGTGGAGAGAACATGAGGACACATCCCTTGTGGAAACACATGAGGACATGTCAAGGGAGTTTACCTTGATGTCTCACACTATGGGGAGTTGACCCTAGTGTTTCTAGAGGGAGTAGCCTCTAGAAGTCCACATGGGAGTGACATGTGTGTCAAACCTTTTTCTACTACACTGGTTGTGCACCACTGGAGGAGACTGTGTGTCTCTAGACATTACTTGTGTGCTACTACAGTGATTTTGTACCACTGGAAGTGATTGTGTGTCACTCGATAGTAGTTGTGTGATACTAGCAGTGATTGTGTACCATTGCATAATAGTTGTGTACTACTATGGATCATCACAGTCGTGTTCTATTGGATGGTATTGTAGTAGTTGTATCATACTAGTTGATTTCCATGGAAAATACCAGATCACTTGGAGTATCTATGTGTTTCTTGATCACAAAGAATGTGACAGATGATTTGAGCTACTGATGGCATGGTAGTATTTGTGTGCTACTCGTTTATTACTGAGTAGTCAATGGACTACTAGATGAAGACATCATGGAAAGATACCTCCCTAGCTAAGAGGGAGTGTTGATGTTTCAACTTTGGGAAGATATTCTCCTAGGATTGGTCATGGTGGTTTGAATAGTGGTGAATGGCCCAAGAGTAGTATTCAAAGAACAGAAGACTCGATGTGATAGTGTTCCTCCAGTGTGTGGAAACATCGAGCATACTTTCACCCACATGGGTGTACCTATAATGAATGACCCGAGTAAGCATCAGGAAGACCTTGTCCTATATTGGGTTTCATACCAAGGGAGATAGGATACATTTATCACAAAGGTGTATGTGTGGTAAATGGGCCCAAGCGTAGTCCTTCCTTCATCATGACAATGAATAATATGGACTCAAGGTGATTTCCACATGTCAGTTAGCATCGGGTTGACATTTACTCTATACCTATGGTGAATGACCCTGGTGTGGTATTTTTCCTATTCATGGTGATTTGACAAGGAATGATAAAGACTCAAGATGCTATATTCTATCACATGCATACCCAAAGTGAGCCTAATCTCAGAGAGAGTTAGTTTTCTCAGAGGGAGAGCCACAGGGGGAGTTTCCCATCGATTTAGGTGGGAGGGATACATCTCCTAGGACTCGTAGACATGTGTCATGAGTATAAGATGAATATTTTATACTTCATAGACAAGCTTGGCATGATGCAGAATGTCTCCCTCGTTGAGAGGGAGTGTTGATTTTTGGACAACATTGGGAAGACATTATCCTAGATTGATAATTAATAATATAATTATTGATTAGAAAATAATATATATATAAGTAATAATAATAATAAATAGTTAGTTATTATCCAAGGGATGCATCCATTCATGGATGGTCACCATATGTTCTCTATATATGGAACACTCATCATTGTAATAAATCATCTATCTTATATCTTCTCATATAGAAAAAACAACATATAGAAGTTTTGGAAAGGGTGTTATCTTGATGGTTGTTACCATATGAAAAGGGAAACATAGTTAGGAATATGTCTGTGAAAATTTCCATGTGAATATCGGGTATATGATTATAAACTCTCAATAGAGAGGGAAGCACGGTGTTGAGTATTCCTATGATACTTTTCATAAGAATGGTTGTACAAACTATGGGATAAAGGATATGGAAGTTTGAAATGCCCATGTGTAATAATGACATGGAAAAAGGTGCAATAGTGAGCTTGCACACTGAAAATCCATAGATGTAAATGGATTCTTGAGTGCATGAATGGAATGCATTGTAAGGTTGCCTAGTATGAAGGAAGAAATGAATAGGTTTGTGAGACTAGCCATGAGGATGGCTGTAAATTCTCTTTAAATAAGAATGATAATAAGACCCAATAAATAGTAATGAATGAGATAAAAAGGTAAAAATGTACATATACATGCTTAAAGGTATGATATGAATGTCGGAATAAGTGAAATATGAGGCAAGATTTGTACTTTCCAAATATAAATAATGCCATGGATGCATATATGACCTTGTGATGGAAGGGTATGATTTGTCTTTCTAAAATAATAGCTTTAGGGGCATGTGTTCCATTTTTCATTAGGAAAAGATAATGTACATTGATGAAAAGGTAAATGCACAAGGATGCTCTATTTCCATTATAAAAGACAACATGATTATGATTTTAAATACTACATATGAATGGTTGTGAACAATCATGAACCAATTAATTTCCAATTGATAAGGAAATGAAACAATAAAGTGTTCCTATGGTGGACACCCACATTGCATGTTAAGACATGTGATTAAAGTACAGTGAAAGAAAATTGATTTTAAATAAATGTGCATGTGTGAGTGCAAAATCTAAAAGCATAATAAAGATGCATATTGATAATTCTTCATGGAATATTAGGTAAGAATCTAAGATGAAAAGATGAGGCTAACTC
Organism: Picea engelmannii; assembly: GCA_009831015.1. Taxonomy (NCBI): domain Eukaryota; kingdom Viridiplantae; phylum Streptophyta; class Pinopsida; order Pinales; family Pinaceae; genus Picea; species Picea engelmannii. The sequence continues at coordinate 559,332 of ML778873.1, forward strand.
AAAAATTGAGTTCATGTCAAACCATTTGGATATGAAATAAGAGAGTTGCATGTTGAAGAGGTTTATGTGGAGGAACTATGTAAATAACTCTGCCAGGAGAATAGATCTATAACCTTAATGACTATTGAGAATTGAACAATGGGATGAAAAACCTATTTATATAAGAATCTTGTATTACATTTTAAAATATCATGCATGAATACCAAGAAATGCAGACGAATGAGGACCAATTTGAACTCTGGTTGGGAAATATGCATAATGCAGAAGTTCATGATTCATTGTGAACAAGAAAATTGATGATGTAGCATGTTGAATTATCCATGAAGGTAAAGGTGAACATAACTAAGAATGCTCAAGAGATAGAAAAAGTAGATCAGAAGAGGGATAAATTGTAAAAGCAAAGAAGGAGAAAGTGATTAATACGTCTCTCACTATGAAACTATAGATAATAAGACATAGTTGTATGCTTAAAAAGGATAACTTTGAAAATAAGTACATCCAGGAAATGGGGCCTTGAAATTAATTTAGATAGGCTGAAAGTTCCTTGATGGGAGAATCCATTACAACCTTTCTTGTTGTCTGTTATGTTTCTCTGGGATGAAAAATTGATATGCTGATGAACGTAGATATTTTGGCATGAGAGTGTTGAGAGATGCATATGAAATATGATTGTGGTTGCGCTCATGAAAACATTGAGGACAATGTGATGGAGTGCATATAGATATGTTAAGGCATATATGAAAATATTTTACCGAATTAAATGATATGGTACATGAATTTGATTTCACATGATAACTAATGTGAAATTTAAATGTGGTGATGTATGTCATGTGTAAAAAAGATTGGAACTGTTAGAGAAGGACAATTTGCAATAGTAAACAACCTCAGACAGAGGTGAATGAAAGAAGGTTGTTGATAAGAGAAAACTGTGGAAGGGATTTTAGAAGTCCCTAGGGAGAACCACTGAAGAGGTAATATCAGAGAAGGTGCTGGCAACCGGAACATGTATAAATATTTCATTCCCATGTGGCATGAGAGGTGAAAGGGGTTTTGGTAATAATCCCTTCTAAAATAGTCTATGTTTTGATGGAATGAATGTGATCTGAATGGTTGTTGTATGCCATTGATACCCAAGTAGAGTATGATTCAAGGAGAAGAACCTGCATGATGGAGGTGCGAACATCTTATAGTTGAGGATGATTGAAACCCTTGGAAAAATGCATGAACAAATATATGTCATGAAAACATTGCTCAATCAAGGAGTGATCAGGAACAATAGTGCTCAAAGATAGAACAATGATGTAATAAATTAAGGAAATGCATGTTTGCAAGAGAGGGAAGGTAATGGAATACCCATTATGGAAGGATGACATTCCAATACTCTATCAAAGTTGTAGCATGGTAAAGAGATAAATTGAGTGTCCATGGATGTTATCACCCTGGTTACCAATGAAGAAAGAATGCTTGAATGCATTCATATGAAACTTTTATTTTGATGTATGTTGATTTGAGGTCATGATCAACTGAAGTAGGAAAACGCAGTCCTACTGTAATAATAAATATGTATAAACAAACCATCTGGTAAAAGGTTGGCTAAGTTTCAACCCACCAAGGAAAAGTGCCTAATATGAAAAGTAATAATCTGAAAATCAATATAAGCGTGCATTGTGTGTGAATCTGGCCATGGATATTGGCACAATGATTGGATTCATTTTGATGTTTGATTTCATTTTGAAAGGAATGGTACTTACTTTTTGAATAAATGAACTTGATTGTTAGTATGCACACCTATGAAATTGTTCATGAACCACTACAAGTGTGCAATGAAAATATGATGTGCATGAGAACTAACAATTTGTTGGCTAATTGAAGAAGAAATTGTAGGAAGAAAGGTATTGGATGTGGTAGTGGTGTAATTCCATGAAGAAGACCAATGCCTGTTGATTATAAAAGAGCCAAACTGCTATGAGAAATAGATCTCATAGTTGTGAATTTGGTTTTGTGCGGAACGAATCTGAAAATGAAAATGTGGAATTAGAAATATGTGGATAACAGATTTGAATTTTTTTTATAAATCGACGATATCATCTCATGAATTAATGTATACATGTGATACAGGTGAGATAAAATATATATTCAAAGGGATAAAGGATGATTTTCAAGATGGAATGCATGGTAACAGGCTACTGTTGTGACTTGAGAATCCTGTGATAAGCCATGATCCCCATAGAATGATTTATTGTGATGAAACATGTTGAAGGGATGATTTCGGCAGAGCAAGCATGAGGGATTCCTTACCTGTAAGACTAGGGGAGGTCTCATAAATTATTCTTGAGTGAGAAATCCCTAGCAACGAAATATGGATCACCCGAGGGACTGTATAGTAGAGAAGGAGATGCTTGAGCTTGGGCCTGGAGGGTGAGTGACTGCAAGAAAGAGGAGACTCCAATAGTGTTTGTAATATATTGATCTCGATCATTCACACAATGGGTATGTCAAGGAAAGTAGTCGACCAAGTTGATGAGACCACCATATGGATGCAGATCCATGAACTGCATAGATAAGAATTGTGCTAACTTGTGAATATTTCCACTTGAGTTCAAACGAAAATAACATGTTTTGCATGAAATGATAACTAATATGCTTGTTGTTGAAAACTATTGTAGGCATGTGCTAAATTCCAAGAGTCTAGGAAAGGACCACACCAAGAAAAGTAAAATGATGTTGAAGTAGCTGAAAGATGAATTCATGGTAGGTGTTGTTGAGAAGAACACTGAGGATGATGTTCCTTTAAGGGGGAGGGGATTGTAACACCCCTATTTCCCCTAGCCTGTAATTAATCATAATTTATGATTACCATGTAATGGCTTGAAAATATTGTAAATGTATTTTTTTTTAATTGTAAACGCCGACGATTTACTGATGGGTGAAGCCTTCAAGTACTAGCCATGATATCACTAGAGGAATGAGGGGAAGTTATATTAAGTTAAAGGACCCCAAGCCACATTGCATAAATATTAATTGGAAACATTCAGATTATTTTCCCTTGACCCAGATAACAATACAAGTAAGTTAATGAGGGTGGGTTGGTAGTTGAACAACCAACCACCCCAATGAATCGAAGTATGAAGGGTTGGCAGAAGGAACATGAAGTGGTCTTCTAGAGGACAGTAGGAAATATTACCAAGGGTCTCAAGAATTGATCCACGAGTTTCCTTTTGAAATAAGAAACAGAAGGACAGGTCTAGAACATGTCGAATTCATTTGTGCAACCTACATATGTACGAGAGAGAGAAAAGAAAGAAAGGGGAGTTAGGGGCATCTGAGAAATATCGTAGGGGAAAGTAATTCATGAGTGCATGCAATATAAGAATTAGAGAACTCATAGAAGATTTCGGAGTTAGAGAATAGAATACCCAAAAAACCTGACCTAAGCTAAGAAGTCCACGAGCTTGATGTTGGTAAGGCATGTGATAAACCTTGAAGAGACCTGGGCTAGGTGGGTGTAAGGAAAATCTCTACCTAGAGAAAAGTTAAGGAGAGTAACCTTCAAATATTACTAAGAGCTTGAGAGAGATTCCTTAGTGATATCATGGCTTGGCACAAGGGTAGTCAGAATGCTAAGAGTGAAAGCATATGAGCCTACAGTTGGGTAGAAAGGAGAACACCCATAGTCAGTTGGTCAACTATCAACTGTAATAGATAAGTATTTCATAGACTCTGTGCTATTGAATTAAAATACATGATTGAATGCTTGTACTTGAACCATACATATACATACTTGATTATAGTGATGATACTTATTGTAATTGCAAGCTCTTGCGTTTAGGTGACGGTAAGATGGTAAGAATGGTACATTCCCTGCACAATTGAATACAAGTTTTCTTAATGTTCTAAGATAAAGGAATGAACTTAATTTTATGATTCCCCCGTACTCTCTCTCTCTCTCTCTCTCTCTCTCTCTCTCTCTA
>ML778873.1:563352-595013 GCA_009831015.1 Picea engelmannii
TATATATATATATATATATATATATATATATATATATATATATATATATATATATATACCCATTGTTGTGATGGGAAATCTGTGAACGGAAATTTGGATCATGGGTTAATAGTTGAATGTAAGGGAAAGATTCCAAAAATATATCCTTGAATGGTTTAAGTCTTGAATTGGATGGAAAAATTATGTTTTTTGAGCTCGAATGAATCACCTACATTGGATCGGTGGAGTGAATAGATCCAGACCCTTTATTGGAGTAGGTTTCCATTCCTGTAGAGGATGTATCTGAGTCAATATAGACCCTTAATTAGGGATTAATCCAGAATTAACCTTTGTCATGGATCATTGTGGTCTCGTGTTAAGAGATATTTGGGAGAGAGGTAACGTCGACATGATGTACAAAGATTACCTGGAATGCCAACATGTCCATAAGTTGATAGGTGTTAGAATGTGAATGGAAACAATTATTGATATGGATTTATGAGCAGAACGAAAGGAATAATAGACTGAATACAAAAACACAGAGATATGGATAACAACAACATATATCCAATGAACAATAACTTCTATTGAATAAATAAAATAGGCTGAAACTGTAAAATTGCAGAACGGGAAACAACTTGCTCAAATGGTGGTAGCTATCTCTAAGAAGAGATATGGCTTTCTATGCGCATCTGTTTGAGAACAATGATTACAATGAGGCTCCAGAGGCCTTTTTAACATTACTCATGAATTCCAATACCCTATACATCCAAAAAACTAACCTTAGAAGATGAAACTCCAAAATCTATGTGGGCCCTGATGGGTAAGCTGGTACCTCCACTTCACGGGGTTGTAACTTTTGCCTATGACCTTCGTTTTAGGCACGCGATAGCCCGTTGGAAAGGTATTTTCGAGAAATATAGATTATGTCATCAAAATATGACTTTGTATATAGTTTGACTGTGGCACACTGAAAAAAAAACTATTTAGGGCCCCAAAATGGCCCTAGAAGTACAGAAATATGTGCTGACATGAAAACTTAGAAAATAAGCCAGTTGGATTAGGTGGGCGGCCACCAATCTCCACCTGGAAAATGTGTAGGGATTTAGACAAACCTGATAGTGTAGACACCACAATTACAAAGGATTATAGAAGAACGTGTTGAAAATAAAACTGTCAAGAGGATTCAGTTGGAATAGGTGGGTGGCCACCAATATCCACCTAGATCAGTCCTTACCCCTTAGGAAGCAATTCTCTCTATTGCATTGAGTGACCCAATTTGGTGAGGAAACTTATGTTGAATTTGACCTTGGGTGATCCACTTGCCTTCGTGTAGGAGCTTCCCTACCTTGACAACCCGATAAATCTGGATCCTTTGTTGGCAAGTTCCCTTGACCTGTATGTCCATTATCTCATCAGTGGATGCATGTTCCATGCAGTCAGGGTTGATCTATGTTGGTGTCAATTGTTTTGTGATCTCTGAGGTGTCCAACAATGGTGGAAAATATGGCCAAAGGAGGTCCACATTGAACACTGGGTGCAAGCCAAGAAAGGGTGGAGTGTTGATATCAAAAGCATTGCTACCCACAGCCTTGGTGATAGTGTAAGGCCCATAGTGAAGTGGGAAAAGCTTCCGATGGAGCCATGTAAGGATATATTTCTACAAATGTAACCAGACCTTGTCTCCCACCTGAAACTAGTGCAGTACCCATTGTTGATCATGGCGCTTCTTTTAGTTAGCATTGACTTTCTAAAAAATCTCATGGACCTATTGGCGGATGTGTTAAATTCGCTCAATGAATCTGGTGGATTTTTCGGCCTCAGACTGGACATGGGAAGACTATGCATTTGTGGTTGCAAGAGGTAGTGCAACATCAATGGGACCCAAGGGTTGGAATCCTAGCCCTACTTGAAATGGGATATGACCGATGGAGATATGGAGAGCCCTGTTGTAGCTGTGTTGAACATAGGGAAGTCATCGAGGGGATAAAAACATGCTCAAAAATCAAAGTGTTTGAAATTGATTGAAAATGGATTCATTGCATAGATCTCATCCTCCTGATCCAAACACAACTTAAATGGGCTCAAACGGAGTTCATATGAGGGATATACCATGTTCTTTTCATTTTTCCAAATAGGCAAAATTGTTGATTGTACAATCCATACAGTCTGTACAGGCCACATGGCAACTGACCATACACCTGATGTGGCAAGGTAAATTGGCAGGCTAATGTGGTAGGTGGTGATGTGGTAGGTTGATCGTGTAGAGGTATGATGTGGACCAACTAGTGGTTGACACATGTCAGTTTAGTGGACAAATATATGGGTGGCACATGGCCCACTCAAGCATCGCCACATGGAACCCCCTCTATTAGTAAAATTTTTGGGTTTGGCTCCACGGAGACAAACCTATGACCTCTGGCAAAGAAAATCTTTGCATAGGCTGGGCCGCCATCTTGCCTACAAGTGGTTCTTAACACTTATTTGAAACTTATATTTAAACTTGACTAAAGGTTAGTTTGGGTGGAAACGGGTCAGGGATTGGCCCCAACCCTTGGTCACAAAACACAACACCTTATCATATGATCCATAGCATGGGGGTTTTGGTCCCAGCCTATGGGGGTGGGTGGTTATCCCGGCCCGTGGACACGTACTACACATGCGACCGAAATCTTTGGGGAGGTTGGTGCCAATTGCAGTAACTGTGCAACAATCTAGCAAATGACTGTGTGTGGTGTGTGAAGCTAGGTTTTTGGATGGAAAAGCATGCAGAGGCCAGGTTGGATGATTTTGGATGCATTTTGGTGAGCAGAGACAAGATGTTATTGGGGAAAACTTCCAGAAAGTGTATTTTCTTCATTTTTTGGCCAAACCAAGTAAAGAAAGAGCCCAACTAGGGATTTTTGGACATTCTAGAGCCATTGGAGCCATCTATTTTTCATTCTAAGCATAGTGAATAATTTTTTTTAACACTTTGAGAATATAATGAAAATGATCCATTGGAAGCTGGACCATGAGATGTAGCCCAAGGGAGGGTTTAACTCCTTTATTATTTTTCTGTTTTATGTGATTATTTTGATGGTTTTTTATGTCTATTTATGTTGTTCATTTCAAGTATAAAAAAACTCAATAATTTTATGTGCCTGCAACTTGATCCAATTTCCCAAGACACATACATTTTCCACTTGCAAATTTTTATACACAAACCTTTTTGAGTTTCAGATCAAGTTGGTATCAGAGCAAAGGTTTTTGAAGGTTTGATTGTTTGCAAGTGTTTTGTTTTCTGATGCTTACAAGGTTGAAGCTCACAAGAGGATAAGGGCAACTTGTAGAGCTAAGTTCTCAACTTTCAAGAAGGAGAACCATAAATTCACTTCAATCTTCAAGGAGGAATTCACCAAGTATGGCTCATGAGGAGAGTAATGAAATTCCTACTTCAGAAGAGGAAACTTTCAGAAAATCCTTTTATGATATGACAAAAATGGTGAAATTTCTATTTGAAGAAAGGAATGCAAGGTTGCAAGGAGAAATATCAAATCCTCCAAAAGGTAATGAGCATATTGGCGATAAGACTCCAAAAGGGAATGGTGACACTCCACCTTCTTCACCTCCATATTCCACTTCTTATATCAGTTCACAACCACCTCCAAGTTCTTCAAAATAACATGGTAAAATTACTCCACAAACTCCTTTGCTTAAGCTTGATAGTAAGTTTCAATTGTCTATGTACAATGGATTCGTCAGATTGACGTGTATTGTAGGATACAAAGAATCCAAGATGATGAAACTAAGATTCAACTTGCTTCTCTTAGATTGGAAATTGCAACACTCATTTGGTGGGAATCCAAAACTCAAGAGGACATGAAGAAGCATGGTAAAGTTTTATCCTCTTGGAATGATTTTATTGTTGCAATTAAAAGGCAATTTTGTCCATTAGAATACATGCACAACAAAACAAAACCAAAGACTGTTGCAACTGCACAACATGATTTAGGATGATTCTGGAGATGAAACAAAAATCACAACCATGGGTTTTCAAGGTAAGGACTCTATTGCCAATACTAGTTCTTCAAGTAGTAGCCTCAATGCAAATCAACATGAAAAATAAAGAATAGATTTTTTCCACATAAGGGTAATTTCAAATCATACCAAGATAGATACTCTTTTTGATACTGGTTCTCAAGCAAACCTCATTTCTGAAGGCACTATCAAGAAATTTCATTTGTAAACAAATCCTCATCCTAAACCATATCATCTAGGTTGTATATGTGACAATGCCAAATTTCATGTGACAAAAAGATGTAAACTTAGATTTTTCATCACTACAAACTTTATAGATGAGGTAGATCTTGATGTTATTCCATTTGATATTTGTGGTATTGTGTTGGGAAGCCCATATTTATATGATAGGAGAGACATATTTCATCATCATGAGAAAAAATACCATTTGTTTAAAAATGGTGTTGAGTACATTGTTAGAGTACATATAAAGAAGTTGAATTTGTCACTTGTAAATGATGGACAAATGAAGAGATTAGTCAATGATAGTAACAATTTTATACTCTTGATGATCAAACCCAAAGACAATGTTTAAAAATAATCTTTCCAAGGATGTGATGCAAAGTTAAAATCTAATTTATATGAAGTTGTTAACCAATATGATGATATGTTTCAGGAACCAAAAGGATTGCCTCTTAAAATAGGTATCCAACATGAGATCCAATTGCAGCAAGATTTTCCTCTTCCAAACATTGGCATGTACATGATGTCATTCATGGAGAATGTTGAAATTCAAAAACAAATCCAAGAGTTGCTTGACAAAGTGGTTATCATTCCAAACACATCGCCATGCACGTCACCAATTGTTTTAGTACCAAAGAAATATGGTACATGGCACATGTGTGTAGATTTCATAGCCTTGAACAAGATTACGGTAAAGAATCATTACCCTCTTCCTAGAATTGATGATTTCTTGATCAATTGAAAGATGCTAAGCATTTCACTAAGTTGGACTTGAGAAGTGGTTATCATCATATTAGGATTGTTGAAGGAGACACATGGAAGACACCCTTCAAAACAAAGAAAGGTTTGTTTGAATGGATGGTTATGCCATTTGAGTTTTGTAATGCTCCTCCAAAATTCATGAGAATTATGAATAATTTTTTAAGGCCTTTTCTTGATGATTGTGTAATTGCATACTTGGATGACATATTGATATTTTGAAAATCTCCTGAAGAACATGTTAGGAATGTGAAGCAAGTTTTAGATGTCTTAAAGAAAGAAAAATTGATTTTAAATATTTCTAAATGTGAGTTTGGAAATACCTCACTTGTTTACTTGGGACATATTGTTGGATGAGGAGAACTTAAAATAGATCCTTCAAAGGTCAAAGTCATTTTGGATTGGCCCAAGCCCAACAACGTAACAAAGGTAAGAATAATTTTGGGAGTAGCCCAATATTGGAGAAAGTTTATTGCTAACTTATCTTCAATTGCAACTCCATTACATCCAGTGAAAAGCATTAACCAAGTTTTCCAATGGGGAGGCAAGCAACAAAAATATTTTTATGCATTGAAGGAGAAAATTAGTTTAGCTCTAGTGCTTGCACTTCCTGATTTAAGACAGTCATTTCAGATACAAATAGATGCAAGTAACTATGCCATGGGAGCAGTCTTGTTGCAACATGGTAATCCTATTTGTTATCATTCTGAAACTTTTGATGGTGTTGTGATTAATTATCCTTCATATGACAAGGAGTTGTATGCATTGGTTAAAAGTCTGAAAAAGTGGAAAAACTATTTGTTGGGAAAAGAAACTATTATTCACAAAGATCATCAACCATTGCAATACTTGCAATCACAAACAAAGCTACAACAAGCAAGGCACTTCAGATGGATGGGTTTCCTACAACAATTCCACTTGGTTATTAGGTATAAGAAAGGCATTTGTAACAAAGTTGTTGATATGATTTCTAGGCTTGTTGTTAGTGCTTCATTTATTCTTAAGCATAATTTTATCATGCATGAGAGCTATGTTGAACAGTATGCTTTATATGTTGATTTTAAAGATGTTTATGCAACTTTATGTCATTCTAACCAAGTTGAGGAATTGGATTACCATGTGATGATAAGCTTTTGTATCATATTGGAAAGCTATGTATTCCACATGGTGAAAGAGTCAACATCATAAGGGAAGCACATTCTTCTCTTATTGTTGGCCACTTTGGTGTAGGCAAGACGATGGCTAATTTGCAAAGGTATTTCTATTGGCCTAAAATGAATGAAAGTGTTTCACGGTATGTAAGAGGATGTTCTTTATGTGATACAAGTAAGCCTAGCAACAAAAAGTTAGGATTGTATACTCCACTTCCGGTTCCTTCCCGTCCTTGGGAAAACATTTCCATGGAATTTGTAGGAGGAATACCTATGTCAAAAAAGAATCATGATTATATTTATGTTGTGGTTGATCATTTCAAAAAAATGTGTATTTCGATGCCTTATAAGAAGCAGGTTACAGCTGAACAAACGAAACAAATGTTCTTTCAACATGTATGGATACATTTTGGGTTTCCCAAATCCATTATTTCAAATTGAGATTCTCGATTTATTGGGAACTTTTGGTCAAGCTTATGGGAACTCATGGCCACCAAGTTGAAAAAGAGCACAACATTTCATCCACAAACTGATGGTCAAATAGAAGTGGTGAATAGAACAATAGTAAATCTTCTTCGTGGTTATTGCAGAAAACATCCTAAGCTTTGGGATGAGCACCTACACTACATTCATCATGCTTATAACTGGGCTAAGCATTCATCAACTCAAACATCTCCATTTGAGGCATGTTTTGGCTATTTGCCAAAATCTCCTTTAGATTTTATCTTTGGGAAGGATATTGCGATTGATGGTCATTATGACATTGATAGAGAAAAGAAGTTCATTGAACAAAATCAATTAGTGCATCAAATGGTACAAGAACAGTTAGAGAATAGCCAAGACAAGTACAAGAAATGACATGACAAGCATTGTGTTGATCATAGTTTCCAATTTGGAGATGAATTTTGTCTTTACATTAGCAAAGAGAGGCTTAAAGGAGAAGGTAAAAAGTTGAAACCAATTAGATATGGACCTTTCAAGATTCTTAAAAAGATTGGTAACAATGCCTTCCATTTGGATTTGCTTCCTTATATGCAAATGTATGCAGTTGTTAATGTTGAGAATTTGAGATTGTATGAGCCTCCTTTGATTGATGATCAAGGAGAGCATGTTCTGATTCCTTCCATAATTGATTTCTCTCTAGAATATCTTTCAAAATTGCATGAGGATACAATCCTTGACAGAAAGATAAGAACTTCAAAATGAGGGAATGTGGAGTACCTTCGCGTTGGCCTAAAAGGAACAAAACCAAAAAAATCTAAATGGATTGAGGTTGGAAAGGTGAGGGAACTGTACCCTCATATACAGGTTGACTAAAAGTAGTCTTTTCGAGGTCCAAAAGTTTCAAAATAGGGAGGAGTGATCCAGGGGATCAAAAAATGCTCAAAAATCAAAGTGCTCAAAATTGCTCAAAAATGGATTCAGTGCATAGATCTTGTCCCTATGATCCCAACACAACTTGAACAAGCTCAAACGGATTTCGTATGAGGGAGATATCGCGTTCTGTCTATTTTTCCAAACAAGCAAAATTGTTGACTGTACAATCCATACAGGGCATGTGGTAGTTGACCATGGAATCCATATGACCATACAGCTGAAATGGCAAGGTGACTTGGCAGGTTGACATGGCAGGTGATGACATGTTAGGTTGATTGTGCAGAGGTATGATGTTGACCAACTAGTGGTTGACACGTGTCAGTTTAGTGGACTAATATATGGGTGCCACGTGGCCCACTCAGGGGTCGTCATGTGGCACCCCCTCCATTGGTAAACTGTTTTGGTTTTTCTCATAGGGGTCAAACCCATGACCTCTGGCAGGGCAAGTCTTCATGTAGGTTGGGCCACCAGCTCACCTACAAGTGGTTCTTAACCCTTACGTTTGAAACTTGTATTTAAACTTGACTAAATGTTAGTTTGGGTGGAAAAAGGGTCGGGTCTTGGCATCAAACCTTGGTCACAAACCACAAAAAACTTTTCATATGAATGATAGTGCAGGGGTTTTTGGCCCATCCGATGGGGGTGGACGATTATCCCAACCTGTGGACACATACTACACATGCGACCATAATCTTTGGGGAGGTTGGTGCCAATTGCACTAACTGTGTGAAAATATAGCACACGACTATGTGTGGCACACGAAGATATGTTTTTGGAAGAGAAAGCACACAGAGGTGGGTTTGGATGACCGTGGGTGCATTTTGGCAAGCAGAGACAATAGGTTATTGGGGAAAAATTCCAGGAAGTGTATTTTCTTCATTTTTTGGCCAAACCAGGTGCAAAAAGAGCCCAACTAGGGGTTTTTGGACATTTTGGAGCCATTGGAGCCATCTATTTTGCATTATGAGCATAGTAAATCATTGTTTTTAACACTTTGAGAATACAATGAAAATGATCCATTGGAAGTTGGACCAGGAGATGTAGCCCAAGAGAGGGGTGAACTCCTTTATCATTTTGTTGTGTTATGTTCTTATTTTGATGGTTGTTTATGTATATTTTTCTTGTTCATTTCAAGTATAAAAAAACTCAATAATTTTATGTTCTTGCAACTTGATCCAATTGCCCAAGACACACACATTTTCCACTTGCAATTTTTTATACACAAACCTTTTTCATTTTCAGATTAGGAAGACTCTCATCCCATGTACACAGATGTTTAGAGTTGTACATGCGCAGGATGTGCACAATCATCCAATTGATTACCTTTGTCTGGCCATTAGTTTGGGGGTGGAAAGCAGTGGATTTAGTGAGCTTGGTGTCCAACAGTGACCACAGAATCGACCAAAATGTGATGAGGAACCTATTATCCCGATCCAAGGTGATGGTTTTTGGTATCCCAAAATAGACCCATGCCTGTTCGAAGAATATCTTGGTAGTATATTCTGCTATGATGCTCTTCTTGCAAGTTATGATAAAGGCCATCTTCAAAAACCGATCAACCACCACAAATATACAATCATTATCATTCTTGGTGGATGGAAGTCTAGACATGTAATCCATCGAGTTAGATTCCAATGCCTCTTGGGAGTAGGAAGAGGGGTGTATAATCATTTCTTCTTGATGGTTGGCTTGGAAATGGCACAGGAAGTGCAAGATCTGATATAATTGTTGACATATTTTTGAAGTTTTGGCCAACAAAAATGTTTCTATAGAATAGCCACAATTTTGTCCATGCCAAAATGTCCTACCATCTGACTGTAGCTATGAGCCTCCCAAATAATCTTTGCACACTCTCTTGTGGGAATCGAGAGGTGGACCAGATGGAATAACAGTCCATCCTAGATGTGAAAATCGGTGACATTTTCTACTGTACCCCAAAGCTGATAGGTGGTGGCAGAGTCAAGGTCACACTAATAAAGTTGGGGCCACTCATATGCCTCATGCCTACAAGAATGCAACATTGTGGTGAGTGCAACAAAAGGAGGGCGACTGAGGCAGTCAACAACAAGATTTGTGCTCCATGTTTTATACTTGATGTTGAGATGGAACTATTGTAGGTATGTGTACCACTTTTGATGACAGTCATTCTGCAACTTCCCCTGTGTCTGTATGAACTGCAGAGTCTTGTGATAAGTGTGGATGATTGTCTCCTTTCCCAGAATGTAACATTTCCACTAATGGTAGGCTTGCACAATGGAATACATTTCTTTTTCATAGGTGGGGTATTTCCAGACAATATCTGAGAGTGTCTCACTATGGTATGCTACTAGATGACCACGCTGAGTGAGAACTGCATTGAAAAAATAATCAGAGGCATCGGTCTCAATCTCAAATAGTTGTTGTAGATCAGGTAAGGAGAGTATTGGAATTGAGCACAAGCGATGCTTCAGATAATCAAATGCTCATTGTTGTGCCTACCCCCATGCAAAATTTTCCTTGCCACCTCTCTTGGTTACTTGGCTGAGGGCCCATGCAGTATGGGAAAATCCCAACACGAACCTTCGGTAGAAGTTGGCAAGTACCAAGAAGCTCTGAAGTTTGGTTAGTGTGGTCGGGGTTGGACAGTCAAAAATGAATTGCATCTTAGCTGGATCGACTTGTAGCCCATGCTCATAAAAAATGTAGCCTAAGTATTGGACCCTTTTCATTCCAAAGGTGAATTTTTCCAAATTGGCATATAGATTGTACTGTCGCAGAGTGCACAAAACCTACTGAATATGCTACATTTTCTCCTCCCAAGTTCTGTTGAAGATGAGGATTTCATTGATTTATACCACCAAAAAAGAGTTGGTGAAGGGTCTCAATACATCATCCATCAATCTCATGAAAGTTGTTGGTGCATTTATTAAGCCAAAGCGAATGACCAGCCATTCGAAGAAACCTTCTTTAGATTTGAAAGTTGTCTTCCATACATCAGTTGGTTCAATGGGAACTGGGTGGTAGCTAGACTTTAGGTCAATCTTATTGAATAACTTTTCCCCCTTGAGTTGGTCAAGAATGTCATCAATTCAGGGAATTGGGTACCTGTTCTTGACTATGATTTTGTTTAGTGCTTTGTAATCAATACAAAGCCTCCAAGTCTTGTCTTTCTTCTGGACCAACATAATCAGGCTTCCACAAGGGAGGATTTGGGTCAGATGTGCCCATTTTGAAGTATCTCTTGGATTTGGCAGTTTATTTCGTCATTTTCCATCAATGAACGATGATATACTGGTCCATTAGGAATTGGGGCACTGAGGGTTAGATCAATTATATTCTTGACTCGGTAGTGCATCGGTACCCTGGTGGGTGAGGAGAAGATGTCTTTGTACTCTTCAATGATCCTGTCCACTTGCTTATGCTAAAAAGAGAGGCTTTGTGTCAAGGTCACAGATGTGGCGGCGACCTTCTGCTTACTATGAGCACAGATCACAAAGAAGAACTTCCCAGTATGTGAAATGCCCTTACTGCATTGATTAGCAGAGATTAAAGAAATAGAGGTAGGCAGCGCTACCTCTGGTATCCTATACAATTTTCTACCCAAAGTAATAATAACACTATGGGGTCTAGACTCTTACACAACATGTCGCTTCCAAAAACATGGTTGGCCTAAAAGAACATCACAAAATTCAAGGGGAGAAATATCACACAATACCTCATCTTTGAAGGGCTTGATGTTGTAGGGAATATGGCATTGTTGGGTGATGCGGAAATCTCATCCTTGGCGAAGCCAACCGATGGTGTAGGGTTGCGCGTCCGATGTTATTAGAAATTCCAGTCACTTGATGACCTTTTCTGAAATCGGGTTCTTTTGACTACTACTATCGATAATGAAATGCAACGGAGTTCCCTTTACCCACATCTTTGAGTGAAAGAGGCGTTCCCCTTCTTCTGTTTCTTCTAGTTCATTTGGTTGGACTTTGGTGGTAGCAACAGTGGCACTGGTTTCGGCATCGATGATGCACTTCCCACTTTTTGGATTTGATTCGGAGTCAGAATATGCCTCTAAATCGAAATATTTAAGCTTGGTCACCAGTGACTTCTTGGAGCGACATTATTCGATGTTGTGGCAAGGTACTTTATGGTATTCACAACATTTTCTCATGTCCTTATTCATCTTCTCATTACCCTTCTTGGGTTACGGCTTGGACTGGTTGTCCTAAGAGCAACCATATTTTATTTGTCCCTCATTTTATGGGTTGGGTCCGCCTTTTCCCTACTTCATCTTTGAGGAGTTTTCATATCCAAACTCTCACCTCTTCTACTTAAATTTCTACTCGATATTGACAACATATCTATAAGCTGCACCTATTGATGAGATGTCCAGAAACTCCATTTCTATTTGAATGTATCTATGCAGAAATTCACCGTATTTGAGCAGTAGGTGTTGTTTAGATTCTTTGATACCCAATTTGATGTGGAGGGTATGGAAATTATTGGTGAAATCTTGTATTGTCTCTTCCCTTTCCTGACGCAACATGATCCATCTTGTGTATTGGTCCTCGTAGCTTCCAACATGGTAGTATTGTTCTTTAATGGCATCCCTGAAGGAATATTATGTGGGGGAGACCACAAATATTTCATATTCCTCTATGGACCTTTGCCCAGAGTAAGTATCCCACCAGTCCTTAACATGGGGGACGACCTTGAGGAGTGAAAAAGTAATATTTTCCTTGTTTGAAAAATTATGGACCGAAAAATACCATTCGAGCAAATTCAACCATTTATCTACAACTTCCACATCTATCAGTCCTTCAAATAATGGAATATCAAAACTTACTTGTACCTTGAAGGGGGTTGCATGGCCGCTTGATGAATATGTGTCTCCTCTGGGAAGCCATTGAAGGATCTGTGTAAAGTTGTCCATCATTTCGTTCCTTTGTCGCATAAGGGATTCCTCGAGAAACATTTTAAAAGGATCTACTACTCCATCATCTTTCTTCTCATCCCCCATGGATTTTTGTCGAGCTTGGTGTGGCCGATCTTGCAAAGGATCGACTGGTTCGAGTCCCAACTTCTTGTACCCAGATCTTGTCGGGGACATGCACAAAGAAAAATAAATGAAGAGAAAACCACTCTGATACCACTGATCCAAATTTATGAGTGGAACGAAAAGAATAATAGACTAAATACAATAATAAATAGATATGGAGAACAACAACATATATCCAATGAAAAATAACTTCTATTGAATAAATAAAATAGGCTGAAACTATAAAATTGCAGAACTAGAAACAACTTGCTCAAATGGTGGTAGTTATCTCTGAGAAGAGATCTAGCTTGCTACACACATATGTATGAGTGAAATGATCACAATGAGGCTCTAGAGGCCTTTTTAACATTACTCATGAATTCCAAAACCCTATACATCCAAAAACGTAACCCTAGGAGATGAAACGCCAAAATTTATGTGGGCCCCAATGGGTAAGTTGGTACCTCAACTTCTCAGGGTCGTAACTTTTTCATACGAACTCCATTTTAGGCATGTGATAGCTCGTTGGAAAGGTATTTTTCAGAACTACACATTATGTTGTCATAATATGACTTCATCTATAGTTTTACTATGGC
Source organism: Picea engelmannii (assembly GCA_009831015.1). Lineage (NCBI taxonomy): Eukaryota > Viridiplantae > Streptophyta > Pinopsida > Pinales > Pinaceae > Picea > Picea engelmannii. The sequence continues at coordinate 576,468 of ML778873.1, forward strand.
ACATGAAAGAAAAAAACATTGTTTAGGGCCCCAAAAAGTCCCTGGAAGTACAAAAATATGTGTTGACATGAAAACTTCAAAAATAAGCCAATTGGATTAGGTGGGAGGCCACCAATATCCACATGGAAACTGTGTAGGGATTCATACATACTTGGAATATTAGAACCCACTATTACAAAGGATTACAAAAGAACATGTTGAACTAAAAACTTTCAAGAGGAGTCGGTTGGAATAGGTGGGTGACCATCAATATCCACATGGATCAAGTATTTGGTCAGTGGTCCATAGTGAAATACCTTGGGTGAAATATGTATTAGACCTCCATTTTATCCTTGGACATCGGACCAACAATATGAAGCATCTTGATCATTGATTGGAATGCATCTAGAATGTGATATTGGTTGTTAATCGACGTGGAATCCCTTGGATGTGAATGAGAGAATGGATGACATCATGCTAATGTTATGTTGATGTCACGAGCCTACATGTATGAGGAAGACACATGGAGGCATGTATTTGGTTGAGGTATTAAGGAGTGGTTCCATGTCAAGTTAAAGGGATTGGAAAGGTGAGGTGAATGGGTCCACGAGTCTGCCAACCCGAAAACCTGACAAACTCTCAAAATAACCTAAGTGTTGATACTTCTTGGGCAGACTTATGGAGAAGAGGTAAATAATTGTACGTTCGCAAGTCCACGAGTCCACATCGATGGAAAATAATCTAAGTGTTGAGACTCTTTGAACATACTTATAAGGGAATAATTATGCATTTGTGAGTCCACGTTGATGGAAAAATAATCTAAGTGTTGAGACTTTTTGGGCAAAATTGTAACACACCCACGACGGGGCACAATTTTTTTTTCTTTTCTTAAGGGACAGATTCTCCATCCATGGTTTCTAATTTGGAAAGTTTGGGAGTCAGTCCGACCTCCCAATTAGGGATCTCCTATTCTAGGGCCAATGACTCTCTGAGACCTTGATGGTCTCGTTCTGTAATTAAACACATACTCTTTAGACTTTCAGGTGCAGGTATAATGGTACTCGCGACCTTCCTCTTTTTGCGCTTGCGAAATCTCTGAGTTTGGACACTAGCCCCTTTTATGATAAACCCCTCCCTTGATATGACCTTGGTTGATGGCCTTACATAACCACATGATTACGAGTGCAACCAAGGGTGGTTTGAAACCAAACTACTTTTCGCCTCGCAATTCACCTTGAGCCTCCATGTGTCCTTTCTCCAAAATCGTGGTCTAGATTGCGGCCCGCCCTCAAATTTTAAATTTCGTGCACCTTCGATCCCCACAATGCAACGAGACCGTTGATATCATGATCTTGAGGGTGCCTTTGAACTGATGGTTCAGATCTATCCCTTTCAAATCTATGGATCAGATCTGACCTCTTTCAAATCAATGACTGTGATTTGTTTTAGAATTCTAGAATTCGGAATTATCAATTCTCAAAATTTCCTTTCTTCTGTATGTCAATATTTTGGAGTTGACGATTTGTGGACACATGTCCTTCTCAATCAGCGGATCTGCCTCTGCTTCATGGATTTTACCTTTCAACTAGATCAACGGTCTTGCAGCCCTTTTCTCGATCAACAGTCGAGATTCCCTTCGGGTCTCCAAACTTCTGAGATCTCAAATCTCAAACTTCACTTTCCCTCGAAGTATGTAGATTCCTGTCGCATGTCCACTTGAATTGGGCGTTTGAGGATTACTTCAGGTCTTTACCTAAAATATACAGATTTATGCCACCTGTCCTCTTGATCTGATGGCTATGAATTACTTTGGGACTTTACCCAGAATCCACAGATAAAATGCCACGTCTCTTATGGATCAGATGATGGATGGTCCCAAACTACTTCAGGACTTCGAGACTTTGGTAAGTCCACTCTCCTGTGTGTGAAAAACACTAAGGCTTGGGCACCTTGCTTCAATCAGATGGCTATTGGTCCTCTGCATTGTGATCCAACGACCACTATAACTCCTCCTCCTAAGCTTATGATCTCTTTCGATTTAGAATAATTTCTAAGTGCAAAGGCCGCAACCTTTGCTCCTCCTACAAGTCTATCTCTTGGACTTCGTCTGCACACCTAAAAGTGATATCTTTTCTAAGCTTGATCCCCTTGATGATTCTTCCTTCCCATGCATTCTTACGTTTTGGGGATCTTGTCAAACTCAGATCGAAGGTCAACAGTGATCGAAGGTTCACAGAAATTGTGGGGCCCCAACATGCATTCTCTTTATCAAAGAGTTAAACCTCCGCAATTTGGAAATTGCTCACCCAACTTGGTCTTAACCGGAGTCGTTGATCTTCCATCCCGATGAGATCAATAACGTTGGTAAATTGTGGGACACAAATAAGCACATCCACTAATTTCACCTTCACGATCCGCAATGATTCCCCACCCTAGATCTCCATTCATAGATTGACGGTTTGCTTGTGGGGTTCAACCTTCGCCATCAGGGGAGTGCTCACTCGAATCTAGTCTAATCCTAGTCATTGATCTTCCATTCCTAACAAGATCAATGGCATAGGTTGATCGCGGCCATGAACTAACATGTCTGCTATCAGGTTCTTAAGTCATGGGTAGTTTTGGTAACTTGACTATCTTCTACCTCCTAGATCTGGTGGTTGGGACGGTTCCTAGGCATCCTTAGATCTAAGGTTCAGAGTTAACTTCATGACTTCAGAACTTCAGGGATTTTACGTCCCTTATAATGAATTCAGTCATTTCCCTGAACTCACAAAGTCCAAATGACTCCAGGTTTAATTCCCATTCTCTTTCCCGTATCCAACAGTCACAATAGACCATGGCTCTTTTCGAACAGATTTTGTTTGTTCATCTTCCAAACAAAGGGACCTTCCCTTTTTGATACTTCAACCTCGTTGTTCTTCCTTAGATTTGTTAGCTAAAGTCTTAATATCTTTGCACTCTCTCTCTCTCTTTAAATTAATTCTGGGAATAATCCTTCCAAGTACCCCTTACGCTCATTCCTCAACTCTAGAACTTAATGGATTCTCAGTCTCTTCCTGCCTCACGGAGAGCCTGTGCATATGTGCACTATCTCTCCTGAGATTTAACAAACTCCCTCCTCTAAGGGACTCTGAAAAACTAGGAGGGTCGACATGTGTACATGAAACTGTGCCCAAGATCGATGAACTCATAGTTTGTGGATCTAGCTTAATCCACCACAGGGCGCAAGCATTTACAAATAAAAAATAGGCAATATTGTACTTGAATAAATACACAATATAGACAAGAATAAAGAGATACAGTATAAACATTAAGAAAAAATACACATCCCTGGGTCATTCATAGTATATCCCATTTTATTTCATAATTACAACTCAATTTCACAGGGTATGAGAATACTTATCTATTACAAGTTGCATCCAACTAACTAATTCTGGGTGTGTGCCTTTCCACCCAAGCATAGGCTCAAAGGAATTCATTATTAGCACTCTGGACACCCCCGTGCCAAGCCATGATATCACTAGGGAATTTATTCCATCTCTCAGAGAAAACTCTCTCTGTCACAATGACCCTACGAGGTTTATCAGATGCTTCATCAGCATCAAGCTTGCATTCGGTCCTTCAGGTTGTGTTCTCTGCACTCCCTTTGGGTTTGTGCATCTCCCTTATGAGGTTGTGTTCTCATCTCCTGCCTCCTCTTTTGTTGTGTCCCTATATGTATCTTACCTTCCTTCATTTGGAAGGTTTTTGACCTGTCCTATTCCTTCTGTCAGAAGGAAGCTCGGGTCTGCAGGTCTCTGTGGTACTTCGGGTTGACATCCTGCAGCTAGACCATGCTTCCATTCATGTGGGTGGTTGATAATTCAATCACTGGTCCTCTCATCATTAATTGATTTCTTTCCTCTAGAGATATCATGGCTCGTACTTCAAGGCTTCACCCCCCAATAGTCAGTTATGGGTAGTTTAGCAATAATACATTTACATTGTCCACATGCCTTAGCATGGTAATCCTATCTTATGATTAGTTACAATCTGGGGGAAACAAGGTGTTACAAGACTTATGAAATGAATAATTATACCTTCATGAGTTTGAGAGTCTGTGAACCCACGTAGATGGAAGAATGACTAAGTGTTGAATATTTCAGGTGGACTTATGAAGAGAAGGCACATAATTGTACATCCATGAGTCCGCATAGGTGGAAAAAAATGGTTAAGTGTCGATACTTCTAGGACGACATGTGAAAGGATGCTCATACAGTTATGCATCCATGAGTCTGTAAAGATGAAAAATGGATAAGTAACAAGACTTCTCAGGAGGACTAATGAAAGGGAGATACAGAATTATGAGTCCACGAGTCTGCCACCTGTGAGAGGGAATCAGAAGAAGGTTTGAGCGATGATGTATATAATCCTGTGTGGACTTAAGTTCCACCATGGAAGGCTAGTCTAGTGCCATGATAGGACAAGGGTGTCGCCACGTCAGTTGGCACGGTCAATGACACATCATGTGGATGCCACGTTGTAGTAAGAGATATGTTTCCTATGTAAACCCAAGAACTTTAGAAGGTCATACCTTTCATTCTAGAGCTCAATATTGAGTGGATTTATCATCATTTCAAAGCTCTCAATGAGAAAAATAGGATGAAGAAGTGATAGAGAAGATTTAAGGTGGATATAAGAAGCGAAAATTTAATACCCCATCCCTGAAAAGGGTACTTAAGGGTCAGGTATGTTACAATATGCTCCAATATTCCTCCCCTTTGGAATGGATAAGGCACTCTTATTTATACATAAACTTGATTTGAAACTAAGATAAACACTAATTAATTCAGATCCAAAAATCTCTCATGTGGTTATAACATTTTTCTAAAGATTAGTAAATCAAAGATATCTCCAAAATATATAAGATATTTGATAACAAATATTATCCAAGCCTTCAAGATTATTATTTATCTAGGATTTTTGAATGATCATCCTATATCCTCATCAAATATTCAATGGTTGAAGAAGAAATTCTAATTTGGAGCTAGGTGGTAAAAATATGCATTGTTACAAACTCCAAATGTACCTGTAATCATCACCAAACTCACCCAACTTTCAAATATAAGTGAAAGCATGCTATTTTTCCAAGATTTAATTATAAATTCCCTTAAAACACTAAAATAAATGCATTGGAAGATATCTTGAACCTAATCCCACATAAGCATGAAAATTGACTTAATATAAGGTTACAGGAAGTAGAAAAGGATTAAAAGTCAAGCGAAAGGTTGTGAAAAGATGATAAAAAGGATGGTAATTTGATGACTCAACAATCTTCTCTCCCTTCTACCACAAATACTTCTGGTTACTTCATCAAAAAAATTATGTAATCTAACTACAAATAAATGTGGTCTTCATGTCCATTTTCTCCACTTCCAAATCATAAGCAACTCCTAATTCCAACAACAACCTAATAGAGGTCATCTTGGCCATTGGAGAGAAGGTATCTTCATAATAAACATCCTCCACTTGTGAATATCCCTTTTATACCAAACAAATCATATACCACTCCACATAACCATCTGCATTATACTTCTTCTTGAACATCCATTTGCATCTAATTTTCTTCCTTCCTTCATACAAATCTTGTAAATGTTCGACAAAACAAAGTATTCCAATAGAGGATTAAGTACACCTTCAATAACCACTTACAAAACCATATCAAAGATCAAAACACTGATGTTTTTACGTCGTTAAAACCCTTGAATATGGAAATAATCCACGACCCCAACCAATGTGGCCACTTGAGGAAATATACTAATGCAAAAGAAAAATATTTTACAACAGAGTTTCTCACAATCGATCATCAACAAATGACCCTCCATGCTCTTTAAATAGAGATCATGGACCAATCGGGTCTTAAGCCATGGATCCATGTAGTTGTTAAGATTGAGAGGAATATGATCCATCAGATCACTCTATCTCTATAATATACCACAACTGTCGAATTACATAACTACAAATGCATACTAATGCATACTAAAGAAACAAACTTTTACCTTAAGACACATTAGACCAAGTTGATCTTAACTAATTCCTAAGTGTTTAAATATCCTAGCATCCCCCCTTAAGAAACAATTAGGAGAGGATTGAAGGATTTAAAAAGATGACACAATAGGAGAAATAAGGAGGCATTAGAGCCTATTCCCCCTTAATGAAAACTTCCTAAACTCCTAACATAGATCGAAGTTTCAAAAAATTCACTTTTGTAAGAGATTTTGTGAAAATGTCTGCAACTTGATGTTTAGTAAGGAAAAATAACACTTCAATAACTTGATCACGAATGAGATTTTTTATGAAGTGCATGTGTAGCTCAATGTGTTTTCTATGCTAATTTTGAAATGGATCTTTGGCGATCTTGATGGCACTTTGATTGTCGCACTAGAGGGTGGTCAAATGTTGTTGCTAGAATCTAAAATCTAAAAGGATCTATTGAAGCCACATGGATTACTGATTTTCATTAATTGTTTCTTAGTACTCTACTTTCATTGAATAAAGATCAATATCCTATTATTTCTTACAAGCCCAAGTGATAGGTCCAAAACCAAGGATGAAAACATAACCGACAGTAGACTTTAAATCATTAGGGTCACTGACCCAATCCAAATTAGCGAAACCAACCAACAAATGAGTTCCTGTGAACTGTAATGTATCCCAAACAAAAATATAGCCCATACATACCGAAGAGTCTATTTGGTTGCTTCCCAATGGATTTCATGGGGTGTTTTCATATACCGAGCAACAACACCAACATCAAAGGAAATATCAGGGTGAGTATGAGTCAAATATAAGAGGCTTCCAACTAACTGAGGGTACAAAGTGATCCGGATTTATGAGAAGAATGAAATGAAAACAAAGATTTATAATATTAACACAAATACACAATGAACAATAACAGTGATACAGTAAAACTTGACTTCTATTGAATAAGAAATATGTTGAAAACTATAAAATGCAGACTAAAAACAAGCTTGCTAGAATGGTGGCAGCTTATCTCTGAGAAGAGATGTGATGGATACGCTCATTCGCAAGAAGATGAGTACAATGAGAATCTATAGGAATTTTTTACAATAAAAATGAGATCCAAAACCATAGACATCCAAAAACCTAACCCTAGGAGATGAAACACCAAAAGTCATGTGGGCCCTGTTGGGGTAAGTTAGTACATCAACTTCCTAGGGTTGTAACTTTTTCATACGATCTTCAATTAGGGAGAACAATAGCTCGTTGGAAAGGTATTGATGAGGAGATTCATTTAGGGGGATCAATATAAGTCTTTATTTATCATTGAGTTTCTTGATTGTGAAAAAATGTCATTTAGGCCTTCAAAATGGCCCCAAAAATTTGGGACCCAAAAAAATGCTAAAAATAGTAAGTTGCAAAAAAATTGTTTTGAGAAAGTTGGAATAGGTGTGTGGCCACTGATATACTCCTAGATCAATAGTCCCTCCTTAGGAAGAAATGGTCTCCATTGCGTTGATTTCCCCCATCAGATGAGGAAATTTCTGTTGAATTTTGCCTCGGGTGAGCCACTTGCCTTGTTGGAGGAGCTTCCCTTCTTTGACAACCTGATAAAGATGGATCCTCTGCTAACGATTTCCCTTGAACTTTGTGTCCATGATATAATCATTGGATGCATTTTCCATGCAGTCAGGGTTGATCTATGTTGGTGTGAATTGTTCTGCTATCTTCGAGGTGTCCAATAATGGTGGAAAATAAGGTCGAAGGAGGTGAACATTGAACACTGGGTGCAAGCAAAGGAATGGGGGAAGGTTGAGATCAAAAGAATTGTGACCCATAGCCTTGGTGATGGTTTTAGTTCCATAATGGAGTGGAAAAAGATTCCTATGAGGCCTTGTAAGGCGTTATTTCTACAAGTGAGACCAAACTTTGTCTCCCACCTAAAACTTGTGTGGAACTCGATGTTGATCATGGAGCTGCTTGTACTTGGAATTAGACTTCTATAAAATATCTTGAACCTGTTGGAAAATGTGTTGGATCTACTCAATGAAATGGGTGGCTTTGTTAGCTTCAGTTGGAGCATGTGATGAATCTTCCTGGGTGGCTACAAGGGGTAGTGAAACATCCATGGGACCCAATGGTTGAATTCCCAACCACAACTGAAAGGGGTTGTGGTTGGTTGAGATATGTATGGATATGTTGTAATTGTGTTGAACATAGGGAAGACTCTCACCCTAGGTGCAGGGGTGCTTGGAATTGTACATGTGCAGGATGCGGACGATCATCTAGTTGACGACCTCAGTTTGGCCATCTATCTAGGGGTGGAAGTAAATGGATTTGGTGAGCTTGGTGTCTAGCAATGACCATAGGCTCGACCAAAATGTTTTGAGGAACCATCTATCCCGATTTGAGATAATGTTTTTTGGGATCCCAAAGTATACACTTACTCGTTCAAATAAGACCTTGGAAGTGGCCTCAGATGTGATTCTCTTATTGAAGGTGGTCATAATCGCCATCTTGGAAAAGAAATCAACAACCACAAAAACACAGTCATTTCCCCACTTGCTGGATGGAAGGTCTGACATGTAGTCCATTGAGATGGATTCCCAGGGCTTGTCAGGAGTAGGGAGATGATTGTATAGGATTTTTTTCTTAGTGGTCGGTTTGGCAATAATGCAGAAAGTGCAGGACTAGATATACTTTTTGACATCTTGTCGAAGTTTCGGCCAGTAGAAATTTCGTTGCAACACTTCCAATGTCTTTTCAACGCCGAAGTTTCATGCCACCTGAATATAGTGGGATTCTCAAATCGTCTTCGCTCACTCCCTTGATGGAACACAGAGATGGCACAGATGGCACAAAAACCCATCCTGAATATGGAAATTAGTGAAAATTGTGTTTGCGCCCAACATCTGGTAGGTGTTGGCGAAGTTAGGATATGTCTGATAGAGGTGGAGCCATCTGGAGGTATCATGGTCGTAAGAGTCTAGCATTGTAGTGAGTATTGCAACTGGAGGTTGACTGAGGAAATCAGGGACTCAATTGGTACTTCTTATTTTATACTTGATGTTGTGGTGGAACTACTGCAAATATGTGGAACACTTATGATGGTGGTCAATCTACAATTTTTCTTGTGTCTGCATGAACTACAGTGGATTATGATCACTATGGATGATTTTCTCCTTCCCGAGACTGTAAGTCCTCCACTGGTGACAATATTACCTAATGGAGTACATTTATTTGTCATAAGTAGGGTACTTATGGATGACATCTGATAGTGTCTCACTATGATAGGACACAGGGTGGTCATGCTAAGTGAGCACTATGCCCAAAACATAGTCTGAAGCATCTATCTCGATCTAAAAGGGTTGTTGCAGGTCAGGTAATGAAAGCACTAGGGATGAGCACAAGAATTGCTTCATATCATCGAAATATTTATGTTAGTACATGCCCCACACAATTTTTTCCTTACCACCACCTCTGGTTATTTGGCTAAGGGCCCATGCAATATGGGAGAATCCCAACATGAACCTGTGATAGAAATTGGCAAGGCCTAAGAAGCTCCAAATCTCAGTGAGCATGGTTGGGGCTGGATAGTCACATATGACTTGGATCTTGGTTGGATCAACATGCACACCATGTGCATCAACAATGTATACTAGGTATTGGACCCTGTCCATGCCGAAGGAGCATTTTTCCAAGTTGGCATATATCTTGTGTTGCTGTAGAGAGTGTAGAACCTACTGAATATGATGCAAGTGTTCTTCCTAAGTATTGTTGTAGATGAGGATGTCATATAGATACACCACCATAAAATAATTATTTAAATTTCACAATTTATCATCCATCATCCTCATGAAAGTTGTTGGGGAATGTTTCAAACCAAAGGGCATGACCAACCATTCAATAATACCTTCTTTTGACATGAAGTCATTTTTCCATACATCTGTCTTCTCTATTGGGACCTGATGGTATCCATACTTTAGATCAATATTACTGAAGTATTTTCCCCCATTTAGATGATCAAGGAGATCATCCATTCAAGGAATCAGGTATTGGTTCATGACTATGATTTTATTTAGGGCCCAGTAATCAATGCAGAGTCACCAGGTATCGTCTTTCTTCTGCACCAACACGATTGGGCTTCCACAAGTTGTTGAGTTGGGTCAGATGTGCACCTTGTGGATCATTTCTTGGATTTGACACTTGATCTCCTCATTATCTAGTAGAGAGCAGAGATAGACTAGCCCATTGGGTAGCGATGCACCGGGGGTCAGATCGATGGGATGCTTGACTTGACAGTGCAGAGGTACCCTAGTAGGTGACGAGAAGATGTCTTTGTATTCTTCCACGACCATATCCAGTTTCTTCTTCTATGTGGAGAGGTCGGTGGCAGAGGCCATGGATGTGGCTTCAACCTTTTTCTCACTCTGAGAGTGAATCACAAAGAAGAAAAACTTCCTAGTCTGAGAAATGACCTTCCTTCATTGCCTGGAAGAGATCAAGGAAATAGCACTAGGTGGGACTACCTCAGGTATCCTGTACAATTTCCTGTTCAAAGTAATAATAACACTGTGAGGCCTAGACTCATATACAACACGACATTTCCATAAATAAGGTTAGACCAAAAGAACATAACAAAATTAAAAGGGAGGAACAGCATACAATACCTCATCTTTAAATGGCTTGATGTCATATGACATGCGACATTGTTGATGCAAAGATCGCTTCCTTGATGGAGCCATCCGATGGTGTAGGGTTGCGGGTACGATGTTTTCGAAATGGCTAGTTGCTTGATGACCTCTAATGAGATGAGGTTCTTTTAGCTACCACTATCAATGATGAAGTGTAGCAGAGTGCCTTTCACCCACATCTGTGAATGAAAGAGATGCTTTCCTTCCATTGGCTCATCAGGTTCACCAGGATGGATCTCAGTGGTAGCAATGGAGGCACTAGGTTTCGCGTCAATGATCCATCTCCCCTTTTCTGGTTCTGACACAGATTCATAGACCACATCTAATTCAGAGGCTTTCACCTCAACCACCAATGAATTCTTTAAGTGGCAATCAACATTGTTATTCCAGGGGCTCTTATGGAAGTCACACAACTTCCCAGTATCTTTCTTCATCTTCCCATTGTCCTTCTTTACTTACGGCTTGGACTATTTTTCCTAAGGTTTCCCATCTGTTCTCTCTCTTTTTTTCTATGGGTTGGTTCTACCCTTGCCTTGCTTCTAATGTGAGGGGTTCCCAGACCCAAATTTTCAGGTATTTTGTTTAATCTTTTGCTCTATTTTGACGACATATCGATAGGCCACACCGAAGGTGGAGATGCTCAAAAACTCCATTTCTGTCTGGATGTATCTATGCAGACCGTCATGGTACTTGAGCACTGGATGTCGCTCAGAATATATGATATCAATGTTGGTGCGCAAGGCATGGAAGACATTGGTGAACTCTGGCACTGTTTCATCTATTTCCTGTTGTAGTGTGGTCGATCTTGTATATAAGTCATCATAACTTCCCACAGGGTAGTATTGTTCCTTAATAAAATCCCTAAAGGAACCCCAACTGGTGCAACTGCAAATAATCTGGATCCCTCTATTTCCTTTTGCTCACATAAATTCTCCCACCAATCTTTGACATGGGGGAGGGCCTTAAGGAGCGAAAATGTAATCTTTTATCTATTAGAAAGTTTGTGGATAGAAAAATACCCTTCTAGAAGGTTTAACCATTTATCTATGGAATCTGCATCTATTTGACCTTCAAATATAGGAATATCAAAATTTATCTATACCTTGAAGGGGGAAACACCTCCACTTGAAGTGGATCTGTCACTTGTTGGCAGCCATCGAAGGATTTGTGAAAATTTGTCCATCATCTCGTTCCTCTATCGCTCAAGGGATTCCTCGAGCAATATTTTGAAAGGATCTCCTGTCCCGTTGTCTTTATTTTCACCTACCATGGACAGTTTCTTGGGCATGCAAGAGAATCTTTCCTCAAGAGAAACAAGCTCGAGACCCAACTCTCTCTACCTTGACCACGCCAAGGACATGCACTAAAAACGAAAAAGAGCAGGCTGCTCTGATACCTCTGATCCAGATTTATGAGAGGAACGAAATGAAAACACATATTTATAATATTAACACAAAGAAACTATGAAAAATAACAAAGATACAATAAAACTTGACTTCTATTAAATAATAAATATGTTGAAAACTGTAAAATACAGACTAAAAGCAAGCTTGCTAGAATGGTGGCAACTTATCTCTGAGAAGAGATATGACGTCTATGCTCATTTGCAATAATATGAGTAAAATGAGGCTCAGGAGGAATTTTTTACAATAAAAATGAATTCCAAAACCCTAGACATCCAAAAACCTAACCCTAGGAGATGAAGCACCAAAAGTCATGTGGGCCCCATTGGGGTAAGTTAGTACATCAAATTCCTGGGGTCGTAACTTTTGCATACAATATTTGTTTAGGGTGCACAATAGCTTGTTAGAAAGGTCTTGACGAGGATATTCATTTAAGGGGATCAAACAAAGACATTTTTTTATCATTGAGGTGCCCGATCGTGACAAAAATGTCGTTTGGGCCCTCGAAATGGCGTTAGAAGTTTGGGACCCGAAAAACTGCTAAAAATAGTAAGTTGCCAAAAAAATTGTTTTGAGCTAGTTGGAATAGGTGGGTGGCCACCGAGATCCTCCTAGATCACAAATTGGCATAGAATTTTGGAGTATTACAAGTGGTATCAAGTTTGACTCTAGACGGGAAGGGAGAGGGGGTTGGTTTAGAATATTCCATATGAACTTTGCAAACAAGGTCACGAACATACTTAGACTAGGAAAGGAAAATACCTTCCTTAGTTTGAAAAACTTGGAGGCTAAGGAAATATTGCAAATAGCCTAAGTCAATAATTTAAAATTTATTTTTAAGACTGGATTTTACATGGGTTAAAAGTTTAGGGTCACTTCCAATGAGGATAAGGTCATCAACATAAAGAACAAGGATTATGATATGGATTTTTACTTTCTTCGTATAGACATTAGGGTTAGAATGACATCTAGAAAATTTTTTGTCAAGAAGAAAGCTATCCATTTTGGCATACCAAGACCGAGGAGCTTGCTTAATACCATAAAGAGATTTCTTAAGTAAACAAACAAGGCTAGATTCATTCTAGACATATCCAGGAGTTTGTTCCATGTATTTTTATTCATGCAAATTCCCATGCAAGAAGGTGGATTTAACATACATCTGATGGACCTCCCATTTATGTGAGACAACAAGGACTAGAACAAGGTGAATGGAATTCATTTTGGCTATGGGGGAAGAGGTTTCATTATAGTCAATTCCATAAACTTGAGAGAATCCTTTGAATATTAACTGAACCTTGTGTCTTTCAACACTTCCATCAGATTCATACTTGGTCATATACACCCATTTACATCTGACAATATTTATTCCTTTCGAAAGAGATACAAGATCCCAAGTATCATTCGTCGGTAAAGAGAGATAGTATTGTTATGGTGAGGATGTTTCTTCTTGGGATTCTTGGATTTATCCTTTTGCTAGGCCACTAAGGCTTTGTTAGATGTACATGTTGTGTTGATCACTCCAAGTTGCAAAGACTTATATTTATCTCTAATCAAAGAATCATAAAAAGACTCAAGAGTGGGAGTTTGGTAAGCACTCTCTAGAGCTTCTCTAGTGGCATAAAAGGTAGGTACAAGACAAAATATGCACTACCAATCTTAGCAAGAATAACATATTTGCATCGGTCATTCTTCATATCTATTTCATATACATGTCATAAAAGTATAAGTGTTTTGAAATTAGAAAAATAATATCCAATGCAAGGAAAATCATTGGGACTTAAGGTCATTAATTTATTTTCAATTTGGTGGGCTCAAATCACATTGTGTTTACCAAACACAGCTTCAATATTTTCCCTAGCTTTATCCAGGCCATCAATTCTTTGAAGGTGAAACCTTAAATCAAGAGAGATGAACATTTCGATCAATCCACATGCTTCATCATTATTATTATCCCATTTGGTTTACTTTTCAGCATCAACGGGGGCTTGTTCTTTTCCCAAGGTAATCTGGTACAATTGTTTACTTCTTAGTACATCCTCCATATGTGATTTTCATGAGAAGTAGTTGGTACTAATAAGAAAAAGACCACTAGGAGAATCCATATTAAAATATGAAGAGAATATGGACTTAAAAGCTAAAACTGATGGATTAGAAGGACAACTCTAAAAAAAATAGGTTGTTTAAAAAAAAACAGCATTGAAAACAAACTTTGGATGTGAAAGTTATGCCTTTTTAAAAAAAAAGGCATAAATTGTAACCAAAGATCCACGTGGAAAGTAGAATTTGGTCCACGTGGTGATGTCCCTCTTCTCTAACTTTGCATATAAGCTCACTTTTACAAATAAGTTACTTATGAAGCAACCCACTTTTATAGAATAAGTGAGAATTACTTTTGCAATGAAGTTACTTTATAAATTAAAGTTGGATGAAAAAAATAACTTAAAGGAAAATATTAAAATTATTTTATAGTGATTCACTTTTATTATTTAAATGAAATTCACTTTACAATGAATGCATGAACTTTTTCAAAAACTAACTTAAAATAAGAGACTTGAACTTAAGATCTCTTACTAAATAAAACAACTTTCAACCAAGTGACCTAGTGTTGTAAAACACATTATAATTGTAAAAGGGAATGGGGTTGTTGTTGATGTTCTTAGATCTCAATGTGTGTTCTCACCCCAAAAACATTCGTTTCCGCATGCTCAAACAAAAACAAGTGAAATTTTGGAAAAAAAAATTGAATCTCAATAAAATGGGGTTAGATATTGGTTAGCGTACCCATAAAATGAAAGTTTTCTCTCTTTTTTTTATTTTCTAGGCTCGCATACAACACAAAGCAAAGAGCATACCCAAAAATGAAAACAATTTCTATTTTGTTTTTGATTTGTTGAGATCACAAGAGTGCATAGAAAAGAGAATACGCAAATCCGAAAGAGTAGCAACCTGAAAATAAAAACAGAAAATTAAAATATTAACTCGGTGAAAAAAATTTAAAAAGGGCGTATTTAGGATTTATACCTCTGGATATGACTAAAATGACTATAGCTTGGGAAAATATAAACCTTTTCGAGTGAAACAAAAAAAAATTCCAACTAAAAGAAGTTCTTCAGATGCAATGCAATAGTCCTCTCAGCCCAAAAATGTACGAAAATAGTAGAAACCATAAATACAACAACACAACTTCAAGATATCAATCTACAACGAGAGTGGTCTTGAAACTGGCTCTGATACCATGTTCGAAAAACATGTTATTCCAATAAAGGACGAACACCTTCAATAACCATTGACACAACTAGATCAAATATCAGCACACTGATGTTTTTACATGGTTGAAACCCTCGAAGAGGGAAACAATGCATGGCCCCAACCAATGTGGCCACTTGAGACAATATATTAATGAAAAAGAAAAATATTTTGCTAACTTGAAATAATGATAACTATGTACTTGTAATGAATAAAGATCTAAAAATAGTACACAATGTTCTTCAGTGTCTTTTATGCAATTCCTCTGGGTTTCACTACTTGGAACCTCTCAGAAAAGGAGTTATAGAAAGAATGGCATACCTTGTTGAATTCTGACTTATTCTAGAGAGATAACTTGTAGAGCATGCACCACATGAAATATTTGTTGTATGGATATGAAAATGGTACACATAACACTAAAGACTATACTCTAACCAATACATTTGGTCTTACTTAATTTGGATCTATTATGAAGAATTTATGATGACTTTACCTGAAACACCAGCTTTAGACTAGTTTCAAGACTAGCCACAAACCCTATTTTCCACGGAGTGTAACTCCAAAAATACAACGACCCACAAGCTGAAATTTGTATCATAGCTACTTGGATATGTTTTCTCAACGACCTCCATATTTCATAATCTGAATCATTCTAGAAAAAAAATTATTTCAAAAACAAGAGAGTTTCTCACAATTGATCATCAACAAATGACCCTCCATGCTATTTAAATAGATATCATGAACCAACTGGGTGTTAAGCCATGGATCAATGTAGTCATTGAGATTAAAAATAATATGATCCAACGGATCAATCTATGTCTAGAAAAGATCATGACCATCTAATTACATAACTACAAATGCATACTAATGCATACTAAAGAAACACACTAATAAACACATGTTTACCTCAAGACACATTATACCAAGTTGATCTTAACTAACTCCTAAGTGTCTAAATATCCTAACAATAAATGCCAAGTCATGTTCTATTCTAATTCCTCCATTTCTTCCTCCATGGATTTTTCCAATTGAGAAGCATCTTCACCATTAATATCCTCTTTGACATTTCTTGGCTCATAACCCATGGAAGATAAAAAAAAATAACTAAAATCAGTTGGGTCATAGCCATACATGTCAAGTATTTTTTGTTCATGAAGGCTCTTCACCAAATTCTAACCTTGATAAAGTTTCTCACATTCATGGGGAATAATTCCATTCAGTCTTAATGGAAAATTTTCTTCAAGTTGATTTTCATGTCCTTCCTAAAATAATTCTACACTCATCCCTTATGACAACTTTCAACTTGAGATTTAGCTCCATATTGGAAATCTAAAATTGTTACATGCTGTACAATTTCTATCGGTACAAATTTTTTTGGTTGATCTTCAAAATATTTCTCCTTATGGAATATTACATTCTAACTTTGTATATGTCAATGCTCAGATGGAATCCACAACTTGTATCCCTTGACTCCTTTTCTATATCCAATAAAGATGCACTTGATTGATTTGTTGTCAATCGGTTTCCTATTCACCTTAGGTACATGCATGTAAGACTCACAATAAAAACCCTAAGATGTGAAACATAGGCCTTTTCTCCATCCCAGACCTCTTTTGGTGTCTTATCATCCAATATTGAACTAAGTGATCTATTTTTCAAATAGTTTGTTGTAGCAAATGCTTCAACACAAAATATTTTAATCAAACCAACATCCACTTTCATGCTCTGTGGTGTATCCATTGAGGTTTGATTCAACCTCTCAACAACATTAGTTTTATTATGAGTATATCAAGTGGTATTCTACCTTGCAATACCATGATATTTACAAAAAAAAATGAACTCATTAAAACAATACTCACCACCATTGTCACTTCTCAAAGCCTTCATCTTCTTCCCACTTTTCCTTTCAACCAAGGAAACTTACAAAGTTATTAAAAAATTCAAGTGCATCACTTTTCTTTCTCATGAAGTAAATTAATTACTTCCATGAAAATTCATCAATGAAAGTGATAAATTAGTGAGATCCTCCAACGTATACCTCATCCATAGGCCCATAGACATCAAAATGCACCAACTCAAGCACCTCTTGAGATTTTTTGTTACTCGGGGAAAATTGAACCCTCTTATTCTTTTCAAGCATAAATGCTTCACAAAACTAAAAGGAATCCTTTAGATCATCAATTCCATAGAAAGTATCCTTAATGCACAACTCTCATAGGTTCTTTTCACCAATATGTCCCATCGAGTGCTGCCAAAACATGATGTTCAATGTCTTCAACATTGTCATTAATTTTTTGTTTTCCATTGACATTGCATTGTCATTATCAATGACTTGAGCAGTCACATACAACTTCTACCAAGTTCCAATCTTATCACCCTTGGTCAAATCCATATCCAATTGAGCCAATATACAACATCCTTTAGAGAATATTGTATCAACACATCCTACATCAACCATTTGAATAACTGAAAGTAAGTTCAATTCCAATCCTAGAGTATGACATACTTTGTGAATCTACTTTGTAGATCCATATTTGTATTGGAATTTTGCATCACCATGCTTGAAATTTCATAACTAAAATTATACCTAAGAAATATTTTTCCTTCATGTGATTATTTATAATACAAAAACAACTTCCTATGAGGAGCTATATGGTAGGAAGCCCTAGAATCAATTAAACATGCCTCCTCATGCGCACTGGTTAAAAAAGACACTAAAGAGAGATACATGTCACCCTCGAAACTAGAAATCATAGCCACCAAATTCTCCAATTTTGTTTATTCTCCTCCGAAGGATCAACCTTACATTCAATCTTCTTTGTACCCTCTTTGATTGCACCTCTACTAATTCAACTCTTGCCACTTCCTAGCTATACTGGCATATATTCCTTTAGATACAGATTTCCTCCCACTAGATCTCCAATCATTTTTCTCCTTATAAGAGTGATGTATAATCACCATATCTTCTTGTTGGGTTCCTTTTGTCACAAGGGTGAGAAAAAGGAGGTCCCTTGCAAGATACCAGATATATAAAATATGCAGAACAGAAACGAAATGCTAGAAATAACAGAATAACAATATAATATCCAGCATAATCTTCACAATACATAGAAATGATATACGAAATAGCAACAGAAATAGCACTTGAACAGAAATAGCACTTGATTCAGATAGCAATGTTCACAGGCCTCTTCGAGGGGGCAACCTCCAATCGAGCAGCGCTC
>ML778873.1:615312-627650 GCA_009831015.1 Picea engelmannii
CAAGCATCCTAAACTTTGGGATGAGCATTTACACTACATTCAACATGCATACAATCGAGCTAAGCACTCTTCAACTCAAACGTCGCCATTTGAAGCATGTTTTGGCTATTTTCCCAAATCTCCTTTAGATTTTATCTTTGGGAAGGATATTTCCATTGAAGGTCAATATGACATTGATAGGGAAAAAAATCCCATTGAACAAATTCAGTCGATACATCAAATGGTGCAAGAGCAATTGAATAAGAGTCAAGCCAAGTACAAGACAAGACATGACAAGCATCGTGTTGATCACCGTTTCCAAGTTGGAGATGAAGTTTGGCTTTACATCAGTAAGGAGAGGATTAAAGGAGAAGGTAAAAAACTCAAACCAATTCGATATGGTCCTTTCAATATTATCGACAAGATTGGTAACAATGCCTTCCGTTTAGATTTGCCTCCTTATATGCAAATATATGCAGTTGTTAATGTTGAGAATTTGAAATTGTATGAGCCTCCTTTGATTGATGATCAAGGAGAGCATGTTCAAATTCTTTCTATAGATGATTTTTCCCTAGAGTATCTTATAGAACTTCATGAAGACACCATCCTTGACAGGAGAATGCGAACTTCAAAACGAGGAAATGTGGAGTATCTTCGAGTTGGTCTTAAAGGCACAAATCCAAGAAAAGCCAAGTGGATTGAGGTTGTAAAAGTGAGGGAACTATACCCTCATTTTCAAATAGACAAAAAATAGTATTTTGGAGGTCCAAAAGCTTTCCAATGGGGAGGTGTGATCCAGGGGATCAAATTTTGCTCAAAAATTAAAAGTGTTCAGAATTGCTTCAAATCGAACAAGAGCATAGGCCTCGTCATTACGGACCCAACGCAACTTGTTTGGGTTCAAACGAACTTCGGAAGCAAGAGATATCGCGTTCTGTTCAAAATGAAAAACAGGCAAAAAAAAAGGGGTGCTGACTATACAGTCCATACAGTCCGTATGGACACTGACGTGGTAGACCGTACGACACATGGTAGCAAGCTATTAAGATAGTTGGCTTGTGACATGGATTGTTGGCAGCGAACGAGATGGCGACACGTGGCCCAATCAATGGCCGCCACGTGTCACATGTTTATTGGTTTAAAATCTTTGCACTTGGCAGGAGTCGACCTCATGACCTCCAGGCAGGGTAAAGCCTTGGGAAAGGCCACCTAACCGGCATGCCTGCATGTGTTACTTAACATATGTATGTGTTGTAATATATTTGAATTTGCAACAATGTGAATTGGGGCGTGAACCGGGCCGGGGCTAAGTCCCGACCCATGATTATATATATGTATTGCATACGACCAGTGCTATGGGCGGTTAAACCCACCGTAATATATATATATATATATGTGTTGTAACCATTTTGATATGCACGCGGTTTGACATATAACATGTGACCAATGTGTATGTGCACATTTTAATCCTACGGTTTTGTATATGGTTTGAACTTTATCCCTATTGTGTATTGCGTGCGGTCATGTGGTGGCCATGTGCCCACGGGCCTTGCTAGTTAAAGGCTGGCGCGTAACCGTTCGACAGTTTGTACCGGTTGTGCAGTTGCACCTGGTGCTAAGTTTTTACGCTTAAATATGTGTGTGGGCTAGGTTGAGCCAACAAGGGTGCATTTTGTAGATGCAGAGACAACAAGTTTGAAGGGAGGACTTCCAGGAAGCCTATCTTCTTCAATTTTTGGCCAAACGAGGTGCCGAAAAATCCTAGCTAGGGATTTTTGGATGTTCTGAAGCCATTGGAGCAGTCTATTTGGCATTTTGATAATTTTAAAGCACATTGTTGAGCACTTTGATCAAATAATACAAATGATCCATTGGAAGCTGGACCAGGAGATGTAGCCCAAGAGAGGGGTGAACTCCTTTATCATTTGTTGTGTTATGTGTTTTTTGTTCATTGATTTTGTTGTTGTTTATATGCATCTTGAATGAGTAAATCCTATTAAAGTTGTGTTGCAAAGTTGATCCATTTTCATTTTAACACATAAAATTTAACTTGCGAATATTTTCAAGAATACAAGTCTTCTTCATTTTTAGATCAATGGAGGGGGAGCTCGAGAAGCCCCTCTTTTGTAAAAGATCTTTGTATCTAGATTCATAGGAGAAAATTAAGAGTAGAGGAGGAAATTAAGAGTATATGATAAGGAGGAGAGAGCCGAGACTCTGTTGTAGTCCAAGCTTTTATACACATTGTAACCAGACATTCATGTTAATACAAAAAGAGCAGTGTTTCCTGCACATGGTTTTGTTTACCTTGCACTTTATGAATGTCATGTGTGTGTTTATTTATGTTGTAGATGTATGAATAGTTTTCATCTACAGGGATAGGTATAATTCTCTATCTCTGAGTTTGTTAAATTGTTTCTGGGTTCTTTAGGTTGTGCAAGGAGTTCACAATAGAGTATTGGAATTCTTTTCCCAACGCAAGGAGTGTGCATATGAATCTCAAATCGTGTTCAGGAAAGAATGTGCCAGGAGGGCACACTAGGATAGTTTGCAGACTCAAGAGGAGCGTCAAGGTTACTGAATACCTTGGAGGGGAGATTGTGCAGAGGAGGCATAGAGAGAGATAGAATTACTGAAGATTATGTAGAGCTCTGCCAGGTGGGCATCGAGTGGGTGCAAGTGTGAACAAAGTAACTCTGTTTGAGTTCAGAGAAGATAAGTGTCAAGGAGAAGACACTCATAGAGATGTTGAATACTCTGTCTAATAGCTCTACAAGGGTGCATTGAGTGGATGAAGGAGATACATCAGACAACCTGAAGAAGAGTTCAGGGTTCAGGAGGAATACCTGTGCAAGGAGTGCACTAGGCCAATAATCAGACAAAGTGTTGAAATACATCCATCTGAAGGCCAATCAAATGCAAGGAGTGTGGTAGAGGTAAAGTAGTTTCACTTTACATGATCAGGAGGTCGAACGCAGAGTGTGCCAGGAGGGCACCAGAATTATTCTAAGGAAGCAGGTGAGTCCCTTGGAAGGTCGAGCGATTTATTAAAGCTTTGGAGCCTTGGGTTACAAATTGGCAGATTACTGGTTAATCTCGTAATTTTTTGTATAATCTCCAAGAAGAAAGTGTTCTGGGAATATTTGATAAATTATCATGTTAGAAAGAATGGCGGAATATTCTTTGGGAACACTTTCACAAGATAAGAATAAACTTGCTATTATAAGTTCATGGATCCAAGAATTCTTCCATAGTATGAGAAATACAATGAAATATTTTATCATTACTTTAGTGACCAATCTATGTATTGGATTTAATTCACCCCATGGTTAGGAACTAAATATTGATTTGATCTTCAAAAATTATAGATTTTCCCATAACAAACTAATCAAATCTAGTCTTGTTTCAGCGTTTCCAATCATCTTAGATATGATTATGAAATATTGGATCTTTTATCATTTCAGTCATATATCTCCTTCACTAGTAATTTATCATTTGATGAATGAACAAAGAATATGTTTTTTCTCCAAAATAAACAATTGAAATAGAATAAGAAAGTGTTTTTTGTGTTCAAGAATTAGTTATCCCCCTCATTATTTTCCTAGTGCGAGGCTTCCAATTTCTAACTTTTACATTTGGTTCGATCAATATAGTAGCATAATTTTTTATAAGAAACTATGATAGCTACCTAATTTCACCCAAAAGAAAAAATGATTTGGAACCAATAATTTTACCCTACAACTTTAGAAATACTTATGACTAGACGAAAAAAATGACATGGTTAATTTTTGTCATGTTCATGATACATATCATAACTAAGAGATCCATTTCAAATGCATATCCCATTTTTCGTATAACATGGTCATGAAAATGCCTAAGAAGAAACTAGACGTATTGAATGTGCCAATTGTCACCTGGCCAAAACACGTATGGATATTGAGGTTCCATAGTGATTAATGGTAAGTCCCTAGGACTAGATGACATTCCTTGAGACTTTTATAAGACAACATGGAATATGGCCAATGTTGACCTTTTTATTATGGCCCAAGAAGTTTTCATAATTGGAGATGTTTTAGAATTATTAAGTCAACATGTAGTTAAGCTAACTCTAAATATTATCACTACTAGAGACACCATGAATGGATGGAGGTCAACCACACTCCTTAATGATTCTTATAAATCATGGCCAAGGCATTGGTTTGAAGAATTCAAAAGGTTTCTTCCAGAATTTTGTGATTAGAGAATATGTGATTTGGTAAAGGAAGATTCATTCTAGACACGTTAATCACTACTTGGGAAGGTATGGAGTAGGCTAAGGAAACAAAGTAAGATTAACTAATGTTGAAAAATTATTTTGAAAATATTATGATAGTTTTCAGTAGTGTTCGGAAAAACCATTGTGTTATTAATGGATTGTCGACATTTCGGATCCATATCAGGATCCATCTTCAGGAAAAGAAGCCTAGATTAAATATGAAGAGGAGCGCTTGATATAAATACTAAAGGAGAAACCCTAATTTGTTAATTAGTTTGAGTTTCTTAGTTTAAACAAATTTATTTGTTTTTTTAAGTTTTAATTTAGTTTAAGTTTTATGATAGTTTTGATCAGGGTTTTATCCTTGATACTGTGGTTTGACTTGTTTCATTTCCAAATATACTATGAAAAATATTCATTAACACTTCTACTTTGGTGTCCATTAATGGTGTAATTTCTTACCATATCCACTTTCGTAAATCTATTAGATAGGGGTTCCATTTTGGAACATTTTTCCATGTGTTGGTTGTTGATGCTATAGGATATGTTATAGAAATAGACATGATGAAGGGGAGGATTAAAACCCTAAGGGGTATGTTGGATCTTAATAACCACTTCATTGATGATTCAATTGTTTAAATCTTATTAAATCTAGAATCAGTGAACAAAGAAATGGGATTCTTAAATAAATTCCACATGTCTTTGGTTGATGTTGTTAGTGAGCATAAATTTGAATTCTAATTGATTGGACTTGTTGAAACCCTTACTTGGGTGGGCTGACCTTAGAGGATCAGACTGAAGGAGATCTTGAAGTATCTAGGCATCCCATTTGGATACAAGACTTCATCTTCTACAATATGGAATTGGTAAATTGAAAAGGTTAGTTAATTAGTATTACAAAGATTTCTCTTCATTGATGAGCTTACCTGTAACATCCATAATTTGAATCCCCATAAATCATAATGTAATTGTGTAACTATGATTTAGGATGGAGAGCCAATATGATTGGGACAAAGACCTTATATTGATTAATATGGACCAGGGTCAGACTATATAATATGTACATTGAAATGATTAATAAATATAATAATCGTTGGTTGACATATGAGGGACAATGATGATTGGTGGCTATGATTCCATAAGAGAATGGGATAAAGGAGGGATCGAAAGGGATACCCATGTTATTTTCCTAAGTTAATGTGTCATTACCATCTAATCTTTATTTGAATTATTAGACACTCAATCATTGAATTCAAGTAAGAGGTTGGGTGAGGAAGTCACTTCACCTAGTTATTGAGAGCATGGGCATGAGTAAAATCATCTTTGGGAAGAGTGAGAGTCAAGCAAGCAAGGAAGGAAAAGGAATTATGTATGGAAAAATGGGACAGTTTTACATAATGATTTTTGGGTAGCAAGAGAGGATTCAAGTGCTAGGAAGAGAACTAACTATGTTGTGCTTGAAGGCAATCATTATTGGGTTGTGTTTACGCTAAAAACGTGGCCCATATGCCTATAAAAATGGGTTGTGTGTCTATGGAGCATTTTCCTATGAGGAAATGGCTCAAGAGTATTGAGAAGACTACTATGAGCACTCCTAGAGTAGTTGTGAGTTCCTGGAGTCCCCATATATGATCTTCCTAACCAACTTAGTGCACTAGAGAACTGGAGGGAAGTGGGAAGGTCTGAGGGACTGCGTGGTAGAGAAGGAGGATCCCATTCCTTGGGTTGTGCAAGTTGTGGGGAAGAGAGTTTGTGGATTGGAACTGTTGTTGGAGTAGAACCTAAGTTTTGGGCTACTGAATGTGGAGAGTGGACATTCAAGAGGGATAGATATCCTTGTGGACTCATATCCTCAGCTCATGGGTATCTTGTTGTTGAGAATTGGAACAACAAGCCTATGGTCGGGAGGAATGTCCTTTGTACATAGCCAATTGGTTATTTTATAAAAAGATAAGTTTTATGTTATGTTTATTATGTTAATTCCACTATATAATGGTTTTATATGAATGTTGTGTGTTGTTGTTTTTATTGAACAATTGCATTCATGGGTTTTATAATTTTTTTTAATTTCATGTGAATTTTATGGACTCCGCTGCCCCTTGTTTGATTTTATATGCATTGAGCAATTTTAAATTCCGTTTTAGTAGGTAGGTTTGTTACATATTGGTATCAGAGCTATGCTGGGTATTGTTAGTCAGTTGGCTTAGGTTGATGGATAGTTTGTATGGATTGTTGGTTGTCATTTTTTTCAACCATTGGAGAGTGATATTGTATATTGATGTCAACCCTTGGAGAAAGTCCGGTAGCGAATTTTGGTAGCACAAAGGTTTGGGTAATGGACCCAAGTTTGTTTCATGTATAATGGTATGAGTTTTAATATATTTGAATGTAATACTATTCTATATGGATAGTACATGTCATTTCATTTTCTTTGGTATGTGGAACGTCACATAACTCCTCACGGTTAGAGAGTTATGTCCATGTGAAGTTGGAGAACCCTCATGAGTCATCTAGAAGCCCCAAAAGGTCAAAGTAGTCAAAGTGGTTTAAGAGATTTTAGAAGGTAAATAATAAAGTGAAGTGATGAGTGTACTATAAGTCAAATTGAATACAAAATAAATTATTTAAATAATAAATTTAATGGATAAATTACTAAGTTGACAAGTGGTTAGAAGTGGGTTAGCCCTAAAATAAGGAAAGTGGTTTAAGATGGTTAGAAGGTAACCCCTTGAGGTAAAGTGAAGTGATGAGTGTACTAAAACTAAAAGTGGATACAAAACAAATTATTTAAATAATAAATTTAATGGATAAATTACTAATTGGACAAGTGGTTAGAAGTTGGTTAACCCTAAAATAAGGAAAGTGGGTTAAGATGGTTAAAAAGTAACCCCTTGAGGAAGCTACATGAAAGTATAAATAAGAAACAAGGCTCTCTCATTTTAATCACACTTGAGAATATTGAATATTTATAGGTGATTGAGGTAACCAAATGATATCTAAGCCAAATTTCAGAGGGAAGGTGAAGTAAAGAAGGACGAAATTCAAGGGAGGATAAATTCTTTTAATGATGCTTTCTAAGGTATGTTATTTATAGGTCATCTCACCATTTTCGAAATAACTTTTTTTCTAGAATGATTCAAACCGTGAAATTGATAGACCATTGAGAAAAAATATCCAAGTATTCGTGGTACAAATTTCAGCTTGTGGGTCTTTGTATTTTCGGATTTACACTTCATGGAAAATAGGGTTTGTGGCTAGTTCTGAAACTAGTCTAAAATGGTGGTTTCGGGTAAAAATGTCATAACTTCGTCATAACTGATCCAAATTAAGTAAGACAAAATGTGTTGGTTATATTACCTTATTTAGTATTCTATGTAAAATATTCAGATACATACAACAAATATTCCATTTGGGGCATGCTCTACAAGTTCGCTCTCTAGAATAAGCTAGAATTCAACAAGGTATGCCATTTTTGCTATAACTCCTTTTTTGAGAGGTTACAAGTAGTGAGACTTGGAGGAATTGCATAAAAAATAATGAAGAACATTGTGTACTATTTTCATATCTTTATTCATTACAGGTACATAGTTATGATTATTTCAAGTTAGGGTTGTTGACTAATCCAAAACTAGTCATGTGAGACTAAAGAAAAGTTTGATGAAAATGCTAGTATCTTGTTGTTAAAGTTAAGGAAGGTTTGCAGGTATGTGATCATATACACCAGGTCTATTACAAAGTTACAAATCATATTTTGATGATGAAATTGATGAGGGCTTTTGGTTGAGGCACATGTTGGGTACATGGTTGAGACAAGTAGTTGATGAGTTGGCACATACATGAGGTGTATAGTTGATGATGTTGGTACATATTGATGATTCATAGTTGATACATTATTGGTACATACTTTTTACATGGTTGGAGGCACTTGTTAGTAGTATTGTTGACACGTGGTTTATGGATGATGTAGCATACTTGTATTGGTATATTAATAGAAGTACATATTAATCTTGGTGATGATTATGAGTTGTTGTGTTATGCTTGGTTGATGCATGTCTTTGAGATTTGTCTTGGTGATTGATCTTGGTGAGTAGATCTGATTTGGTTGATAATATTGATGAGATAGGTTCTTTGGACATGTTGTTGTGACAGGTTATTTGTACAGGTTTGGTGCATGGTTGATGCACTTGTTCATGGTATAGGTTTGGTATAGTTTGTTGCATGGTTGATGCACTTGTTTATGGTACAGGTTGATGCATGGTTGATTCACTTGTTTATGGTAGAGTTTGAGGTACAGGTTGATGCATGGTTGATGCATGGTTCAGGTTATTGGTACAGGTTGTTTGGTGCAATTTGATTGGTATAGGTTTACAACAGTATATCTCATAGTGATAATGTGACAGTGGTTCCATAGCTATAATTATACATAAGAGCGGTTGGACGGGGAAAGGATAGGTGGTTGTATCCACCTTCCGGTTATAGCCAGAGAACATAGGGGGTCGTATCCCCCTTTTGGTTGTAGCCAGAGAATTGGGGAGTTGGGGCTTCCCTCAGGTTGTAGCCTGGGAAATTAGGGGGTTGGAACCTCCTTCCAGTTGCAGCTGGAAAACAAAGGATGTTGGTACTTCCAATGAATGTAATTCTTAAAGACATATAAGAAAAATCATTATGTGGTTTTCTCCCACTTTGGGTTTCCACGTAAAAACACCGGTGTATTGTGTATGTGTATGATTGCCCATTTTTTCATTGTTTATTGACTCTGCAACTATTGGATGATAATGATACATTGATATAACACTTGCATATTGTGGTTAAAAAGGATTTAATATCTCTATTCTTGATTCACCCCCCCTCTCAGTAATCCAACAATTGGTATCAGAGCGGGTTCCTTCAGGAAACAATTTAACCACTGGAAGGAGATCATGGATTATTCTGAGAATGGAGTACCAATGTTTAATGATCATAATGGTTTGAAGTATGAGATGTAGAGCATAAGGACAAAAGTATTTCTACAGTAACAGGGACATTATATTTGGCTATCAGTTGTTATAGGATATGATAGTTCAAAAAGGGCAAAGATTGCAGCCAAGAAGGAATTAAAGATGAATAACAAAATAGCAATGGATTTCATCTGGGAAGGATTACCTAATCTGGTAAGAGAAAAGGTTGGTAAATGTTCATCGGCAAAATAAATTTGGGATAAGTTACATAATGTATATTCTTCACCCATCACGGAATCAAAAAATGCCAACGAAGATGCAAGTACATAACAAGAAGAAAGATGCTCATCATGCTAGACATATTCAGAAGAGGAAGAGTATGAAGAAGTAGAAGTTGATTACAGAGGACAATTGATCCATGAAATTGAATATCTAAAGAAAGAAAGAGAAGGAAACAAGTCATCCAAGAAATGATTGATGAAGTAAAAGGAAATTGTTCAAGGTTCCGAAAAATCTCAACAAGTCATCAAGAATTTAAGAACTCAGATAGAAGACGCTAGAAGAATAGAAGAAACTCTAGAATATCAAAAGCAATGTTTAGAAGCCAACATAACAACACAAAAGGAAGAATTAGAAAAGAGAGAAAAGATACTAACTGATCATGTCAAGGAAAGAATGGATGACTTAAACCAACTTGAGGAAGAGTTTGGTTAAGAAGAGAGAAGACTCGAACAAGAAATAATTACATTAAAAATCCAACTTGAAGAAACAAAGAGAATAGAAGAGGTCATGAAGTCTCAGATAATGAAGAAAGAAGAAGAGGTTGAGAAGCTTGAAGAATAAGTTGTCACACTAAGAGTCAAAGTCGTCAAGATCAACAAGAATGTTGAAGAGACAAAAACATCCACATCAGTTATAGAGAATGAAGAGAAGCACTCAAGGTTGCTAGAAAAGAATAATGAAGAAAATAGAAAGAGTTATGCAGAAGTACTCAAAGGAAGGAATCATGGTCAACCCGAATCTAAGAAAACTATTGAAGATACATCTTCAAGAAGACCATTCATTCCACAAAGAAGCTTCAATCATGATCATGATCAGTCAAGGCATAAATTCATAAGGACTACACCACGAAGAACATAATTCACTCCCAGGTATGCAAATTTTGTTTATGGTCATTCTTTTTATTGTGCTAATTTTGGACATAAGGTTACAGATTGCAGGGATTATAAAAGAAATGTTCAAGAAAGAAGTGCCTATGTGGCCACACGTTACATTGACTGTTACAAATGTCATAACTATGGACACATAGCCAGTGATTGTAGAAGCATGATCGATACTTCCATGAAAGAGAACACTGATATCGGATATAAGAAAGTATGGATAAGAAAATAGGAAACAAGTGAACAAATACCAGGTACCAGAGATCGCAAGATTGGCAATAAAATGAGATGAAGAAAATTCTACAGAGAAAAAGAGATATGTCATATACAGAAAGGTTTTGAAAATAACTGAAAGAAAGGAAGGACATGTAAATAAGGAACATGTTCAAGAGATTGTACTTTTAGGCATTGTGGCGAAATATGAATCCATAGACAGAAAGAAAGAAGTCAGAGATCAGAGAGATAATGAATCTACCAATGAAGATGATGATGAATACACATCAGAGCAGGAATTGTTATGAGTCATCCAACTTAGAGACTCCCAAGTAATATGAATATTAGACAGGGGGAGTATATGCAATAGCTATGAAATACCAAAGAACCATCCTTCGACTATCTTGCAAAGTTTGAGAGGACAGATTCAGAGCAGTTAGTTAGCAGAAGTACAGTTTGATAGATTAATCAAGACTTCATGATAGTATAGTGATAAATGGGCCAACATTATGGATAGTTGTGCAAGTAGAGTCTTGGATAGTATGGACATAGATGGATTCATAAGAAAACTTAGTAGGTTTGGATAGATATATGATAGTGGACGAGAGCATGGATTCATAGATTGGTTCAGAGAGTGGTTCAAAGACAAAGGAACATTATCATAATGGATGATAATTACACAGGAAATGGCTCAAACAATGCTAATGGATTCCAAATTGACAGATATTTTTGGACACATGTAGTGCATACATTAGTTCACATTCAAAACAAAGTAATGCTAAAAAACAACAATGAAAAAACTCCCTACGAACTATGGAAAGGAAGTGCAGACAACAACCTTGTTGTGGGGTATTCTACCCTACAGACTAATAAGCTAGGGCTCTAAGCTTATACGCAGATCATGACCCTAAAGATTTAACTTTTAACCTTCTACCCAAAATCTCAACCCCTTTTCTCAGGCAAACACGGGAAGATTGAACTAACCTTTTTATCGAAGGTTGAAGTAGATCCTCCGTTGAGTTGTTATCTCCTTGCTACTGCTCCTTCCACAAAGCTTCCTGCGAACAAGACAAAACTATGCATGCATGCTACTGATCTACTAGGGGGTTAGAGATAAAACATAAATCAAATAACATAGATGAGATTCATGTATTCGGGACGGGAAAAGTATCCTTTTCATTAATCTCAATATGAACCAACTTACAATGATTTCTGAGACCGGCCACCATTCCTCGATCCTGATCTTGGGCTCCTCCTCTTCTTTCTGTCCTCCAACTGCTGCTGCTTGAGTTCCTCCTAAAGCTTGAGGCAAGGCTAAAGGGTTGGGGACAAAATTGACTTGGCAATTTGGCAGAGTTTCTTTGCTATGATTTTTCCCTCTTTGAATAGTACCCCTACCCCTCCTTTTATAGGCTAGAAGGAGCTAGGGTTTTAGGCGAACTCTCGACCATGCATGGTGAAGAGTTCCAGTTAACTGACAAAAAGCCTCGTGTCCCGGTGGAAACTTTCCTGATTTTTTTCTTTGTTAGGTACCCGCGGGCTGTAGTGGGTTAGCCCGCGGATACCCACGTGCAGTAGAAGGTCAGCAAGCGGTTATCCACGCCCAGTGTTAGGTTAGGGCGTGGGTTGCTTGTTTTAAGTGGTTTTTCAGGGTTTTATTCAGCATGGCTTTGGCTAGGAAGAGGCATGAGTTGGCCTGATGCCAGGTAAACCTGTGTAGAGCATTTTAGGGTTATAACAGATGCCCCCTAATGTGTGAGGTCAGAAGAGCATCTGATGGCCGAAATACATTAC
>ML778873.1:635006-665252 GCA_009831015.1 Picea engelmannii
ATGTGAAGAAACACACAACAAGAAAGACTGAAACACAAGACACTAAACCAACCAAGACCCAGACAGGATCCAGAAAGCCCCCTGAGAAGATAAACTTCTGACAGGGAAGAGGAGACTGCCTCTCTAGCTTCCTGAAAACTACATGCTACTGAAACTACTATAGCCCGCGGATACCCATGTGCTATAGACAGTTAGGGCGCAGGTTACCCGCGTGCAGGCCTTCTGCAGGCCGCGGGTACCTCTGTGTGTCCCGAAAAGAAATGTCGAGCATCAGTCAAGGAAAACTGGTATTGATAACCAGGTTCCTTGCCAGCTTTCGACTTGACAGAAAACAAAAAATAGCAGAAAAACAGAAACTTAATTCTTTGAACTACCAAAAAATCTTTAACCAAGTCTGGAAACCCTAAGAGTAAGACTCTCCCCAGTGGAGTCGCCAATTCTGTTGTGGGGTATTCTACCCTACGGACTAATAAGCTAGGGCTCTAAGCTTATACGCAGATCATGACCCTAAATATTTAACTTTTAACCTTCTACCCAAAATCTCAACCCCTTTTCTTAGGCAAACACGGGAAGATTGAACTAACCTTTTTATCGAAGGTTGAAGTAGATCCTCCGTTGAGTTGTTATCTCCTTGCTGCTGCTCCTTCCACAAAGCTTCCTGCGAACAAGACAAAACTATGCATGCATGCTACTGATCTACTAGGGGGTTAGAGATAAAACATAAATCAAATAACATAGATGAGATTCATGTATTCGGGACGGGAAAAGTATCTTTTTCATTAATCTCAATATGAACCAACTTACAATGATTTCTGAGACCGACCACCGTTCCTCGATCTTGATCCTGGGCTCCTCCTCTTCTTTCTGTCCTCCAACTGCTGCTGCTTGAGTTCCTCCTAAAGCTTGAGGCAAGGCTAAAGGGTTGGGGACAAAATTGACTTGGCAATTTGGCAGAGTTTCTTTGCTATGATTTTTCCCTCTTTGAATAGTACCCCTACCCCTCCTTTTATAGGCTAGAAGGATCTAGGGTTTTAGGCGAACTCTCGGCCATGCATGGCGAAGAGTTCCAGTTAAATGACAAAAAGCCTCGTGTCCCGGCAGAAACTTTCCTGATTTTTTGCTTTGTTAGGTACCCGCGGGCTGTAGTGGGTTAGCCCATGGATACCCGTGTGCAGTAGAAGGTCAACAAGCGGTTATCTACGCCCAGTGTTAGGTTAGGGCACGGGTTTCTTGTTTTAAGTGGTTTTTCAGGGTTTTATTCAGCATGGCTTTGGCTAGGAAGAGGCATGAGTTGGCCTGATGCCAGGTAAACCTGTGTAGAGCATTTTAGGGTTATAACAAACCTCTACATCAAGGTAACTCAAGGTAATATTTTATTAATTGAAAATTATGTTGATGATATTGTTTTGGAAGAACTAATGACAGGTTAAGCCATAAATTTTCAAAGGATATGAAAAATGAATTTGAAATGTCATTACTTGGAGAACTATCCTTCTTTTTGGGTCTTCATATATGTCAAAGAAACCAAGAAATTTTTATTTCTCAAACTAAGTATATCAGAGAAATACTAAAGATGTTCGGAATGGAAGATTGCAAACCATTTACCACTCCTATGCAAACCAGTTGCAAGTTGAGAAAAGATGATGATTCAAGGTCTACATACTGGAGGCAATACAGGTTAATGATTGGTATCTTACTATATGTGACATTATACAGACCAGATGTAATGCAGGCAGTTGGACAAGTGGCACGATTTCAATCAGCACCAAAGGAATCACATGTACTAGCAGTGAATAAGATTTTCAGATATCTCAAAGGAACATAAGAGTTTGGATTATGGTATCCAAAAGGAAAGGATCTATCACTTATTGTCTACATAGATGCAGATTGGGTAGGTTGCATTGATGACCAATGAAGCACCAATAGAGAAAAATTCTACTTGGGTGAGTGTTTAGTATCCTGGCTAAGCAAGAAACAATCATCAATATCCTTATCTATAGCCGAGGTAGAGTATATTGCAGCATCAACATGTTGTACACAGTTTCTATAGATGAAACTAA
This sequence comes from Picea engelmannii, assembly GCA_009831015.1. Classification (NCBI taxonomy): domain Eukaryota; kingdom Viridiplantae; phylum Streptophyta; class Pinopsida; order Pinales; family Pinaceae; genus Picea; species Picea engelmannii. The sequence continues at coordinate 637,067 of ML778873.1, forward strand.
CTTTGACAGATATATAGGTTGAGTATGATGAGCCCATTCCAATCTATTGTGATAATACAAGTGCCATCAGTATCTCAAAGAACCCGGTGATGCACTCCAAGATGAAGTATATTCAAATCAAGTATCACTTTCTATGGGAACAGGTTGCAGAGAAGAACATCAGAGTTGAATATGTGGGAACAAAAGAACAAGTGGCATAAATATTTACAAAACCACTTCCACGAGAAGCCCTTGAGTATCTTCGCCAGAGAGTAGGAGTAATTTCTACTCCAAAATGAATGCTTTTGAATTCTATCTTATATGTCTTAGATGTACACAAGGAAGCACCATACATAGGACAAAGGGGGAGAGATTTATCAAATGCAAAGGTAAATGCTTGGAGAGAGAGCATAGAGGCATGTTTCCAAGGGGAGAGATTGTCACAAGGGAAGAATGAGCGATATGATTTCAGAGTGATACCCTTTGTCAAAGGGGGAGATATTATTCATATGAAGGGAGAGAGAGTAATCAGAGGCTTATAAACACAAATAAAAATCAAAGGCATGCAGACAGGGGGAGTAGCCCCAAGGAGAGTTCAGTCAAGGGGAGAAACCCCAAAGGGATATGCCCTTTTCTATTGATGTCAAAGGGGGAGAGATATAAACGTTGATGAGGAGTATAAGCATGAATGTTATCATGACTAAGTGATGCCATCAATGTTGGTGTTGCCATCAATGCCAAAGGGAGAGATTGTCAGAGAGTTGGCTTAGGTTGATGGATAGTTGGTATGGATTGTTTGCTGTCATTGATGTCAACCATTGGAGAGTGATATTGTATATTGATGTCAACCCTTAGTGATTGATGTCAACCCTTGGAGAAATTCCGGTAGTGAATTTCGGTAGCACAAAGGTTTGGGTAATGGAACCAAGGTTGTTTCATGTATAATGGTATGCGTTTTAATATATTTGAAGGTAAAACTATTCTAGGTGGATAGTACAAGTCATTACATTTCTGATGGTATGTGTAACGTCACATAACTCCTTACGGTTAGAGAGTTATGGCCATGAGAAGTTGGAGAACCCAGGTTTGGGTAATGGACCCAAGTTTGTTTGATGAATAATGGTATGAGTTTTGATATATTTGAAAGAAAGACTATTCTATATGGATATTACATGTCATTCCATTTCCAGTGGTATGTGAAACATCACATAACTCCTCACGGTTAGAGAGTTATGGCCATGTGAAGTTGGAGAACCCTCACAAGTCATCTAAAAGCCCCAAAAGGTCAAAGTAGTCAAAGTGGTTTAAGAGATTTTAGAAGGTAAATAATAAAGTGAATTAATCAGTGTACTATAAGTCAAATTGAATACAAAATAAATTATTTAAATAATAAAGTTAATGGAGAAATTACTAAGTTGACAAGTGGTTAGAAGTGGGTTAGCCCTAAAATAAGGAAAGTGGTTTAAGATGGTTAGAAGGTAACCCCTTGAGGTAAAGTGAATTGATGAGTGTACTATAAGTCAAAGTGGATACAAAATAAATTATTTAAATAATAAAGTTAATGGATAGATTACTAATTGGACAAGTGGTTAGAAGTTGGTTAAGCCTAAAATAAGGAAAGTGGGTTAAGATGGTTAAAAGGTAACCCTTTGAGGAAGCTACATGAAAGTATAAATAAGAGGCAAGGCTCTCTCATTTTAATCACACTTGAGAATATTGAATATCTATATATGACCGAGGTAACCAAAAAATATCTAATCCGAATTTCAGAGGGAAGGTGAAGCAAAGAACGCCGAAATTCAAGGGACGATAAATTCTTTTGATGATGCTTTCTAAGGTATGTTATTTACAGGTCATCTCACCATTTTCGAAATAATTTTTTTTCTGTAATGATTCAGACCTTGAAATTGATAGGAGACTGAGAAAAAATATCCAATTATCTATGGTACGAATTTCATCTTGTGGGTCTTTGAATTTTTGGAGTTACACTCCGTGGAAAATAGGGTTTGTGGATGGTCCTGAAACTAGTCTAAAACATGTGTTTTGGGTAAAAACGTCATAAATTCTTCATAACAGATCCAAATTAAGTAAGAAATTTTTTTTTGGTTAGAGTACATTTTTTAGTATTTTATGTAATAGTTTCATATCCATACAATAAATATTCCGTGTGGCGCATGCTATACAAGTTAGCTCTCTAGAATAAGCCAGAATTCAACAAGGTATGTCATTTTTCCTATAAATCCTTTTCTGAGAGGTTCCAAGTAGTGATACCTGGAGGAATTGCATAAAACACACTGAAGAAGATTGTGTACTATTTTCAGATCTTTATTCATTACAGGTACATAGTTATGATTATTTCAAGTTAGGGTTGTTGACTAATCCAAAACTAGTCACATGAGACTAAAGAAAAGTCTGATGAAAATGCTAGTCTCTTGTTGTTAAAGTTAAGGAAGGTTTGTAGGTATGTGATCATATACACCAGGTCTATTATAGAGTTAAAAATTATATTTGGATGATGAAATTGATGAGGGGTTTTGGTTGAGGCACATGTTGGGTACATGGTTGAGACAAGTAGTTGATGAGTTGGCACATACATGAGGTGTATAGTTGATGATGTTGGTACATATTGATGAGTCATAGTTGATGAGTAGTTGATACATGATTGGTACATACTTTCTACATGGTTGGAGGCACTTGTTAGTAGTATTGTTGACACATGGTTTATGGATGATGTAGCATACTTGTATTGGTATATTACTAGAAGAACATATTAATCTTGGTGATGATTATGAGTTGTTGTGTTATGCTTCATTGATGCACATCTTTGAGAGTTGTCTTGGTGAGTAGATCTGATTTGGTTGATAAGATTGATGAGACAACTTGTTTTGATGGGTTGTTTGGACAAGTTGTTTGGACAGGTTGTTGTGACAGGTTATTTGTACAGGTTTGGTGCATGGTTGATGCACTTGTTCATGGTATAGGTTTGGTATAGTTTGGTGCATGGTTGATGCACTTGTTTATGGTACAGGTTGATTACAGTTTGAGGTACAGGTTGGTGCATGGTTGATGCACTTGTTTATGGTACAGGTTGAGGTACAGGTTGATGCCTTGTTGATGCATGATTCAGGTTATTGGTACAGGTTGTTTGGTGCAGGTTGATTGGTATAGGTTTACAATAGTATATATCACAATGATAGTGTGACAGTGGTTCCATCATTCTACTTATACGTCAGGGTGGTTGGATGGGGCAAGGACATGTGGTTGTAGCTACCTTTCGGTTGTAGCCAGAGAACATAAGGGGTCATAGCCTCCTTCTGGTTGTAGCCATAAAATTGGGGAGTTGGAGCTTCCCTTAGGTTGTAGCCTGAGAAATTAGGGGGTTGGAGCCTCCTTCCAGTTGTAGCTAGAAAACAAAGGAAATTAGTGCTTCCAATGAATGTAATTCTTAAATACATATAAGAAAAATCATTCTGTGGTTTTCTCCCTCTTTGGGTTTCCACGTAAAAACACTAGTGTACTGTGTATGCGTATGATTTCTCATTTGTTCATTGTTTATTTACTCTGCAACTATTGGATGATAATGATACATTGATATAACAATTGCATGTTGTGGTTAAAAATGATTTAATTTCTCTATTACTAATTCACCCCCCCCCCTCTCAGTAATCCAACAACTGAGTTGTTTTTGTAGTATCGAGCTTAGCTTGGTGGATGAGTACGTCACATTACCAATGTTTTGAACATTTATAAGATGGTCATGTGTATTATTCATCGTGTTGGTTTCCTTCAATGACACAATTTTTAAATTTGGAGAAGTTCTTAAGATTGTTTCTTTAGGCTAAGCTTGGGAAAGCCAAAGGGATTCATTTGGTTCCTTATCAATTGTGCAATATGCCTAAGCATGATGGTGAACTTGGTCTCTCATTTATTTGTACATAATAAAACATTTTGGCAACAAATTAAAGCATAACATGTCTTGAAGGGGATTACCTTTGGAAATATATTATTAATTAGAATATTCTTCGTTGTAACCACATTAGTCAATTTAATGGATAGTTTGAGATTTGTGACATAATTGGGTCTCCCCAAAAATTTAATATTCATGGGTCTTTCATGCTTAAAAATATTTGAAATGCATAAAAGCATGTAAAATAACACATTTATTTAACAAATGAATATATATAAAAACAAATATAAATATATATCCCCCAAGGGATCACTCTATTGGTTTGATCCTTCCCTCTAAGGTGTAATGCCCAGTGAAGTCATGGGATCCATTCCCACAAAGTCCTACAGGGTTATTAGCTATTATTGTATGTAGTGGTTGATATCTATCTCCCTCCCTGCATCATAAAAATTTTAGCAAGAAAGGTAAAATATGTGAATAACTTCCTCATGCTAAATGTTTAAGTGTGGGAGACTAAGAATAATTTATTTCTATGGGAAAAAAATAACAAGTATAAATATATACTATTTTACTTTTTTATATATTATCAAAAAAAATGTTATATATGAGGTTAGTCATTAAATCAAATATTATTTATTTACTTTTTAAGGTAAAATATGTGAGACGATGGTAAGGTACTAGCTTCCTCATGCTAAATGTTTAAGTGCAGGAGACTAAGAATAATTTATTTCTATGGGAAAAAAATAACAAGTATAACTATATACTATTTTATTGTTTTTATATTATCGAAAAAAAATGTTATATATGAGGTTAGTCATTAAATCAAATATTATTTATTTATTTTTCTACTCTAAATATAGATCAAATGTAAAGTTTCATCTATGTGAATTTGGTTGGATCTTAGAAATATTATAATAGCCTATTTTTTCTTTAATGGAAAAGTGATATAACTTATACTAAAAACATTTATTTATTTTTAAACAAACAAAACTTTACAAATAAATAGCTTAATTATATAAGCAATATTTAAATATTAAGTTTATATTGGATGAATGATTTCAGAATAATAATTACATCTCACATTTAGGAAAAGTGATATAACTTATACCAAAAACATTTATTTATTTTTAAACAAACAAAACTTTACAAATGAATAGCTTAAATATATAGGCAATATTTAAATATTAATTTTATATTGGATGAATGATTTCATAATAATAATTACATCTCACATTTAGAGTAATATTAGTTGGATATTGGATTGAGTGGCAAAAATTGGTCGATCTCGTGTGCATGGTTGAATTCAAAGTAACGGATAAGGGTTTTCCCTAGTTGTACATGTACATTGTCCCGTGGCTTCTCGTTGTTACCTATTTGCATAAACAACCTTCTCTCCCTTGATTCAAATTCTAGAATCCCAGCCTTAGTGGTGGTGGATTCATCCCTTGTTATGGTTGATTCTCCCTCCTAGTCTATATATGTGTCGTTTCTGTATTTTGTTATGTAAGCAATTTATCAAAATTTTCTCATGCAAGAAACACTGAAATGTAGTTTTCGTAGACATAAGCATTCTCAATAATTAAAAAAGGAGATGGAAATATCTAAGGCTACCATTTTTTGTAATATTGTTGTCAGCCTCAAAAAATATTAATTAGATATTGATCCATAATCGATCAACATATGGATGACTCATTCACCAATATATACATTGTATTATTTAATTAGTTTGGGTTCTTTATGTTTTATTACTAATGTGCAATAACCATGATTGTGTATTCAAAACAAAGAATTCAATGCAAAAAAATCCATGAGCACACCCACAATCAAACATAGATATTTATCATGGAGAAACCCAACTTGGGAAAACTCTAGCACAAAATCCATTTTCCTTACCAACTAAAATATGGCCTACTGATTTCCACCCCACCATAGTCAAGGTACTCTCCTTATCCTAAATCTCGCAAGATGTGTGAGCACATGGAGAGTATATTTAGAACTAGTTATGCACTAGTGGTGGTGAGTTCATCCATTGTCTCTAGTAGGCAATCATAAATCCTATACTAGGAGATCAATCAATGGTATAAAGTGTTACCACTGCCAAATAGTAATGGCCTAATCAAGACTTCATGCTTCCTTCACCAATCCAAACTACTAGACATCAGGTCAACATTTTGTCCACTCTAGTACTATTCTGTGATATCTCCCTCATCTCATGGTTTACCACTATATTTATAGACCCCATAGTTTTGGCACCTCACCACCATGCATATTAGCTTATTTTTGTAATTTAAAAAATAATGAACTATCACCCACATGGGTGTCAAGGTGAGAAATTAGGTTATTTTCTTAAATTACTTTTTTTTTTTCATTATTCACTGCACATGGTGATGGGTGCCTAAAAATCCATCTTTCCCATAGCCATTTTCCACCTTTTTAAACCCTTTTTGTTTGTTATAACAATTATTTTGGAGCTTACCTTTGCTAATCACGTTGTTGCAACACCCATCAGTCACGTTGTTGCAACACCCATCAATCACATTGTTTCAACACCTATCAGTCATGTTGTTGCAACACTCATCAGTCAAAATGTTGCAACACCTATCAGTGATGATGTTGCAACACATATCAGTGATGTTGTAACATTGGTTAGTCATGATACTACAACACTTATCAATCATGTTGTTGCAATGCCTACCAAGTTATTGTTGCAATACCTACCAAGTCATTTCTACAACACCCACTGTAGTTCATTGCTACAACAATTGTCCCTGACCATTGTTGTAACACTCATGATTGATCATTTATGTTAAACCACCACCATGACATCGGTACACCATCGATCCTTGCTACTGTTACACTAGTTGTGACAACACTGGATATTGTGGCTAGTACACTGAATGCTATTAATATATCAAGTGGCAGGGTGCACCAATTTGGAGAAAGGACAACGATGCAACTAAGGTCGTTAGTTTGAGATAGATGGATTACATCAGTTGACCACAACTACTTCCATGCCTTCTGTCAACTTGTTGATCAACCGATGCGAATGGCAAGATATGATTTGTATTTTTTCCCATCTTATTCGAGCTATTGAAAACAAAATTGAGAAAATCCTAAGGATCCTTAATCCTCATGGTTGTACTCCACCATTTTCCAATATAAGGAAATGGGAGAATGTATAAAAAATGGAGAAAAAATGTTGTTGTAATTATAATATTCTGCTCACTATTCATAAAAATACAGTGTTTGCTCCTGCGTGACTCTTTTCTTGTGTGGATGATTATTTAACTTCTAAGGAGGTAGGCCCCCCTCCTTAGCCTGGTACTTTTTTATTTTAGCATAGATTTGGTAAGATTTTCCAGTTTCTTTATTTATTTCAGTGTGTGATTGTCATTTAAACTCTCCAGTTTCATAATTAACACTTTGTTACAATAGGACATATTCCCATTTCATCAATTTTTGGAGTTGTGTTGTTTTTGGTATTCACATAAGCTTGAATAAATCCATATATTAATTAAATTGCTTGAACTTCATGTAGAATCCAATTTTCATTATTGCGGGGTTGAGGTTTGGAAGATTTGAATGACAGAGTCCATTAGTTTTTTATTTTCCTTGCAAGAATTTGTTCTTTTCTACCTCTTGTAGTTTTAGCAAAAGTAGTTAGTCATTCAACTAGGGTAACAGAAGATTGCTTCCAGTCTGGTTGAATTGTCTCAGTTTTCTTTCATTTCAATTACATTCAATTGGGGTAACAATATATTGCCTCTAGGCTAGTTGAATTAGGTTTTTTTCTTGCAACCAAACTGTTTTCTTTCATTCTTAGCATTGGTGACCTTGTCAGAAGTGTTCGAAGACACATATCTTGTGATCATTACTTTTTTCACTTATTATTGTAACGTCACAGCTAGAACAATTCTTGAATAAATTGTCCTCACACACAGTGCACGACAGTTTAGAAGTTCCATACAAACCCTCAGTTTGACAATTAAATGGATAGTCTTTCTAACTTTCATTATGATAAATTAGAATGGTAATTAAAAGACCCGTCATTTTTGGTGTCGTTGTCGAGGAAATTTCAACAATACAACTTCTTTCCTTACTGTTTCTAGTAAACTTATTTTTCCACCTGTGTGATTGTTTCTTTTTCAACTAGCATGTTTATTTTTAGATTGTGTGTGCTTTTAGAATCTTGTTAACTCATGAGAAGAAATATGGATCCTTTAGGATGATTTATCAGTTCTACCAAAAACCCCCAAGAAACTAACATTGCTGGGAAACCACACAAAGGAGAGGGTCCAACAAACCTAATTATCAGACACCTACAACCAGCTCTCTAGTGAAAATAAAATCGGAAGCTTCCACTATAGAATCAACTCATTCAGTACATCCTATGGAGGCCACATCCTCAGTCTAGGAAGAGATATTTTTCCTTGAAGGAAGTATAAACTCTACAGCAGATGAACAAAAATGACACAATTTTGAAGTACTAGTCAGTCCTACTTCTTCCACTACATTTCTAGAGAAGCAAGAGGATAATTTCCGGCAGATTATAACAGAAATGGAAGAATAATTTAACCATAATGTGAAAGAGGATATTGTCAACTTTGAATTCACAATTAGAAACATAGGAGGGGTGAATCAAATGAATAATATATTACCCTCTTCCCTACCAAAATTCAATGCAACGAACAACAAGGACCCAAACGTGTAAATATTTGAATTTGATGTCCTCTATAGAAGTTGTGGGGAAAATACCAAGCCTACTACAAGGACAAGGATTGCATGGAAGAAATATTTAGAATGACTCAGAAGGAGGATGAGAGCCTAGAATACTATGTAGAAAATTTCAAATATAATTTGTAGTGATCGAGACAGAGCCAAATGGATGTAGAAACTAAATGAATCATGTTGCTAAGACGAATCAAAGGCGATTGTATTAAACTTCTGAAATTCATGGGTGGAGGAGATATATACCAACGGTATTATGAGGACATTTTTGAGTTATTCCAAAGGTATTCTAGAGGGACCTCACAGCCAGGGAAAGGCCCAATGGATGTGTTGATGATGATCAACAAGACTATTGGCAGAGGGATCACTCGTGTAGAAATTGGGAATCTGCAAGGGAATTTCAAAACCGATATACTCATTTTCCTAAGTTCTCAACTAGAAACATTACATTTGAAGAAGAAGAAGGAGGTGGAAGAAGAAACTTTGGCTATATTTTTCCCAAAGTGTAGAAAAAGGAACCCACTTAAGGAGTGTCCACTGAGTTAAATTGAAGTTTGTGGAATTTGTGAACAAGATCACACCAACGGAAGTTGCCCCTCTCTACCTGGTCTAAAAGTAGTTTATCAAGAGGCAAGTGGAGAGGCTGACCAATTATTTTTCATCACATAGAGGTGGCTATGGCAGCCTCGACCTCAAGGTATGAATCGTGACCAATATCAGTATTATAATTCTTAGTGGAATAACTCTTCAATGTAGTATCCTTCTCAGCAATGGTATCCACCTAATCCACAATGGATGCCATCATCATCCCAAAACCATCCTTGGAAACAAGGGTGGAGGAACCCACCCTTTGGGGGGCCTCAATATCCATTACCACAACAGTTTATGCATCCCCTGTAGGATTAAACCACACTCCAAGATCTAACTATGAGTAGTGTTAGTATAGGGTAAAACATATTTGGGAAATATATCCTAAGGGACAATTTCCCCCCCTTTTCATGCTTCCATTGATTAAAGGGGAACTGATCTGATAAGAGAAGGATGACTTGTTATGCTATGCAAGCACCCTCTACCTCAATAAAATTAAACCTTAACAGGACCTTGCTTCATGTGTTACAATATGCAAGACTGGTTTATGTGTTAAGTTCTTGCTTGTTCTTGTCAATGTTTATGTGGGAGGAATGTTCTTTTAAATGATTAATCATGGGTTATAAAACAATACACAGCCATAAAAAGTGCAGCAAATAACACAGTAAACTCACAACAAAAGCAAGATGATAAAGGAGTTCACCCCTCTCTGGGCTACATCTCCTTGAGCCTCCTTCAATGGACTTGGCTCTTTGGGATTAGTTTGTCAAATTCTCATTACAAGCTGCTGATCAACTCCAATGGATTTATAGACTGTACCATTGGGTTCAGAATACATAAAAACCCCAAAAATGACTATAAAAACTCTGCAAATGGACAATGGCTCATCCAACAATGACCTCTTCTACATGTGACCTCCAAGCTTCCCTGAACTTGAATGAGGCAAAAACACCTATATAGTCCTCCAATGGATCTGAAACCTATCCCAAAATTTTCAGAGCATAATAATCAGTTATAAATGACTATTCAGTCTTAGAAAATGAACATGGGCTCATCTGAGCAATGCCTCAAACAATGAGGGATTTAAGCTTCATGGAGCTTTCTCAAGCTTAAAATGTGAAAAAAATACAAATGGGCTCTTCAAATTCCTGTGATAACATCACCAATGGACTCAAAACGTCCAAAAACCCCTAGCTGGGCTTTTACAGCACTTGATTTGGTCAAAAACTCAAAAAGTTATGGCCTCTGCCATTTTTCCCCTTCAAGCCTGCTGTAACCTGTTCGCCATTTTGCACCTCTGGGAAGTGAACCCGGCCTCTGAGCGTTTTCGCTCACAAAACCCAGCACCAACGTGCGTCCCGCAAAATGCACCAAATTGTCGAACGATTAACGGAAATCAAGCCCCCGAGGACGGAGGTGTTGGGCGCATGGGGGCCATATGGCCACGTCCCGTGCATAAGAAGGGCTAGCTGTTTCCATGGTTGAATCTTGGCTCGACATGTGGCGGAAGGTGGTTGTATCACCGTTTAAAACTAAAACAAAAACCAAATTTTAATTATGCCCACATTAACCACGCGGGTCGTGGTTTCAAAGCCCACACATACAATACAAAGGCCAACATATAAAAATATATGCAATGTAGTACATATATCGCGCGCACAATTTAATATGTGGTTATATGCATTATTGTAATAAAAACGGGTTTTAAATTTAATACCCACAATACTAAATGCGCTCTCCATTACACAATGGTCAGTTAATTTAACCACAGGCTATTTACAAACACCCGTCGCGCGCCATTCGCCATAGGTAAGGTCATATGTAAACGAGTCATGTGACCGGGCGCTGTGTAATTAAATGCGCCTCTGTATATAAACCGACAGTCACATGATTTAAAAGCACGCGACCATGGGTTTGACCGGAGCTGGACCTGTTAAATGGTTTCCCGCGCCAAATGTTTGAACAATGGTCATATCAATTAACCAATACAATCGTGGGCATAGCGGGAGGTCCCGGGGTCGAACCCCGCGGACCCATAACATTTTATATGTATCAATGTGAACCAACAGATGGGGGACACGTGGTGCCCATGCACTGGGCCACGTGTCTCCTTTTTATTTGCCAATAAAGCGGAGACGTGTCAACATTCCATTCGTCCACGTCAACCGATAAAAACGTGCCACGTCAACCACATGCCACATCATCTGCCACGTCGACTGCCACGTGTGAGTCGTACAACCTCTTCCATGTCAACGCCACGCAGGATGTTGACGTCACCCTGGTGCCACGTGTCACCCATCCAGTGGTGACACGTGTCACCTCAAAATTGGACAAATCGTACGCTGAAAAGCCCATAAATGCATGACACGTGCCACACCATGGAGCCGCCACATGTCCTATACGGATGACCACGTAGGCTGTACGGTCCTGCCACGTGTCCTATACGGACTATACGGACAGGTACAGTCAGCATCAAAATTTTCCCTGTTTGGCTCGGTGAACAGACCTCGATAACTTCTCCATACAGACTCCGTTTGCGAAAATAAATATACCGTCGGAATCAGGAGAACGAGACAGACGCAATGGCACCGTTTTCGTCACATTCCGAGAACTTTGAAAATTGAGCAAATTTTAGACCCCTGGTCCAGATTCTGATCACGCCTTCCCACTGAAAGGCTTTTGGACCCACAAAATCTTATAATCATCGATCTGAGCTTCAATACTCTTCTTCTTTCAAGTTATATCAATTGATTCTACTCGAAAAGACTTTTCGACAATCACCTGGGTACTTTGACATGTCTTGCACTGCAACTGACTATGTCCCTCAACCACTGCTCTCTGGCTGCTGCTGACCCACTGTTCTCTCTGCACTTGGAAGACTGCCAGCCTTCCCACTGAGAATCAAGTCCCTCTTTCGAAATCTTTGGCGTCAACAATCCTCTCTCCAATGGCTGCAAAACTTACCTGCGACATCTTGTCACAAGCCAAGAAAACCATCAATCTTGAAAATGAATAATACAAGACTAAAAAATAATGACAGCAAAGTCTTTTTGCTCTTCAAGCAAACTGTCGCATCTTGTGCTTCATCAAAGCACATGGTGTTATTCTCCATCTCAATGGTCTCAAAAATGACTTACAAGACAACAAACACCATCGACTACACATAAGTCGAAAACCATGAACGATAAACATAGTCGTCAAGCAATATCGACACAAGTCAAGACTCAAGTGAAACATGTCACCCTTCCAAAATGACAAGTCTAAAAATATGATAAACAATCATGCGACAATTATGACTCATCCATGATGACAATCATCAAGTTCACTGTTTATGCACTCTCAAAACCAAATGCATGTGCATAGTTTCTTCAACTCTCTTCCCTATAGAAACATAGGTACTCAAACCCAAGACATGTGGGTACTAATGAGCTGAATATGAAAAGTATATGTGGCTGTAATAAAATGGACAGCATACCCCACTTTGACATGTTCTTGAACGAGGGGTATAACACAAGTATGCGTTCAAAAACAAATGCATCCCTATGCAAACTTGCATCTTGTATCTTATGACAACTGCTAAAACTTATCAACTTCAACAAAAGTGAATAGCTAAGGCTGAAATGTGCATCTATACAGAAAAATTCAAGCCTTACTTACGCAAGAAATCAATCCATTTCTTACCAAGCCAACTCAATGGCCAATCCTTCTGCTGAAAGTTGTCTTCTTGTGAATCCTCTTGGCTCACATCAATGATGGAATCTCCTCTTCCATTCTTGTCAATCTTTTCTCCCAACTGCTTCTTGTGCCGTGGATGAGAGGTTGGATGCAATGTCCAACATTGGTCAATGAGATGACCCCTCTTCTGACAATGACTGCAAATCTCTTGCATTTTCTCTTCATGTTGCCTTTGCTTGGAAAGTTTCCTGAAAATGGACTTTCTCTTCCAACATTTTGAAACATGATGGTTATAGAAACCACAACATGTACATGGTCTTTTTCCATTGTTACATGCAGATTTATTATGCTTAACATAATCAAAAGCAACTGAGTTATAGGCAGATTTATACCTTGAACATTCACCTTTATTGCCGCTTTGAGGAGGTGAATCGGAAGAGTCACAAGCTCTCTTTTGAAGACTCTCAAATCTGCTCTTGTCCTCATGGATGTCACAACCTTTTTGTTGCACACATTTGCATTCATCTTGAACACAAGTTTTATATGCTGAAGAGTTTGATCTTTCAACCAAAGTTCTTGAACTTTCACCTTGAAAACCTTCTTGAGGAGGTGAACTTGAAACAAAAATTGTGCTTGAAACTTTTTCATTTGTTTCATCAACTTTGGAATTTGTTTCAACAATTCGTTCATAACCAAGACCACAATACTTAGGTCTCTCTTCAACTACAATAGGCTCAACAATGCCTTGTGCATTCTTGCCTAACCCTTTACCTTCATAGCCCATTTTTAACATTATCTTGGACCCTATTCCTTTTGTGTGGTTTTCAAAAACACCAAAGCAATCTTCTTGAGAGGAATTTGAAGACAAAATGACATTACATACCTCATGGTCATGCATGTACTTGGTAAGGGTTTCTTTGGCTTCTTGGAGTTGTTTCTCCATCTCCTGCAACTTTTCAAGAAGTTGTCCATTCTCCTCCTTCATGGCCATCAACTGCTCTTGAAGGACAATGCTCTATTCCCTGTCTTTCCACAACTCTTGTACGATATCCTTCATGGTTATCAATGCATTAAACATCTCTTTGTCAAAGAACTTAGAATTGGAAGATGTAGGAGAACTATCAATGCTTAAAGCTTCCTCCATACTTGCAAGATTTCACTTCAACACAAAACTTGCACCAATACCAACAGCTAAAACTCAAGCTATCATTGGCAAATACATGAGAAAAATAAACTATTCTCTGATACCAACTGATCTAATAATAGAAGGCTGACTTGTTATGATATGCAAGCACCCTCTACCTCAATAAAATTAAACCTTAACAGGACCTTGCTTCATGTGTTACAATATGCAAGACTGGTTTATGTGTTAAGTTCTTGCTTGTTCTTGTCAATGTTTATGTGTGAGGAATGTTCTTTTAAATGATTAATCATGGGTTATAAACCAATACACAGCCATAAAAAGTGCAGCAAATAACACAGTAAACTCACAACAAAAGCAAGATGATAAAGGAGTTCACCCCTCTCTGGGCTACGTCTCCTTGAGCCTCCTTCAATGGACTTGGCTCTTTGGGATTAGTTTTTCAAATGCTCATTACAAGCTGCTTCTCAACTCCAATGGATTTACAGACAGTACCATTGGGTTCAGAATACATAAAAACCCCAAAAATGACTGTAAAAACTCTGCAAATGGACAATGGCTCATCCAACAATGACCTCTCCTACATGTGACCTCCAAGCTTCCCTGAACTTGAATGAGGCAAAAACACCTGTAAAAGTCCTCCAATGGATCTGAAACCTATCCCAAAATGTTCAGAGCATAATAATCAGTCAGAAATGACTATTCAGTCTTAGAAAATGAACATGGGCTCATCTGAGCAATGCCTCAAACAATGAGGGCTTTAAGCTTCATGGAGCTTCCTCAAGCTTCAAATGTGAAAAACCTGCAAATGGGCTCTTCAAATTCCTGTGATAACATCACCAATGGACTCAGAACATCCAAAAACCCCTAGCTGGGCTTTTACAACACCTGATTTGGTCAAAAACTCAAAAAGTTATGGCCTCTGCCATTTTTCCCCTTCAAGCCTGCTGTAACCTGTTCGCCATTTCGCACCTCTGGGAAGTGAACCCGGCCTCTGAGCGTTTTCACTCACAAAACCCAGCACCAACGTGCGTCCCACAAAACGTGCCAAATTGTTGAACGGTTAACGGAAATCAAGCCCCCGAGGACGGAGGTGTTGGGCGCATGGGGGCCATATGGCCACGTCCCGTGCATAAAAAGGGCTAGCTGTTTCCATGGTTGAATCTTGGCTCGACATGTGGCGGAAGGTGGTTGTATCACCGTTTAAAACTAAAACGAAAACCAAATTTTAATTCCGCCCACATTAACCATGCGGGTCGTGGTTTCAAAGCCCACGCATACAATACAAAGGCCAACATATAAAAATATATGCAATGTAGTACATATATCACGCGCACAATTTAATATGTGGTTATATGCGTTATTGTAATACAAACGGGTTTTAAATTTAATACCCACAATATTAAACGTGCTCTCCATTACACAATGGTCAGTTAATTTAACCACGGGCTATTTACAAACACCCGTCGCGCGCCATTCGCCATAGGCAAGGTCATATGTAAACGATTCGTGTGACCGGGCGCTGTGTAATTAAACGTGCCTCTGTATATAAACCGACAGTCACATGATTTAAAAGCACGTGACCACGGGTTTGACCGGAGCTGGACCTGTTAAATGGTTTCCCGCGCCAAATGTTTGAACAATGGTCATATCAATTAACCAATACAACCGTGGGCATAGCGGGAGGTCCCGGGGTCGAACCCCGCGGACCCATAACATTTTATATGTATCAATGTGAACCAACATATGGGGGACACGTGGTGCCCACGCATTGGGCCACGTGTCTCCTTTTTATTTGCCAATAAAACGGACACGTGTCAACATTCCATTCGTCCACGTCAACCGATAAAAACGCACCACGTCAACCACATGCCACGTCATCTGCCACGTCAACTGCCACATGTGAGTCGTACAACCTCTGTCATGTCAATGCCATGCAGGATGCTGACGTCACCCTGGTGCCACGTGTCACCCATCCAGTGGTGACACGTGTCACCTCAAAATTGGACAAACCGTACGCTGAAAATCCCATAAATGCATGACACGTGTCACGCCCTGGATCCGCCACGTGTCCTGTACGGACGACCATGTAGGTTGTACGGTCCTGCCACATGTCCTGTACGGACTGTACGGACAGGTACAGTCAGCATCAAAATTTTCCCTGTTTGGCTCGGCGAACAGACCTCGATAACTTCTCCATACGGACTCCGTTTGCGAAAATAAATATACCGCCGGAATCAGGAGAACGAGACGGACACAATGGCACCATTTTCGTCGCATTCCGACCACTTTGAAAATTGAGCAAATTTTAGACCCCTGGTCCAGATTCTGATCAGGAACTTCTTCTGACCTACAAGAGAAGGAAAACATCACCTAAATAGTGATAAATTTGAAGAAAAAGGATAAATAATCCAAAATCCTCTTAAGATGGGCTTCAAAAAGTTTTAAATGCACATAAAGGGGATAGTTCACCAGCACAAGGTATTGTGTTAGAAACCGAAGGCCAATACCGAGGGATAAATGACATTTTCCAACACCTTCCATTGAAGTGAATGAGTTTGACAGTTGAGATTGTGGTGCTACAAACTACCAAAATCAGCGGTCAGTGATGCATATAGACTCGAAAACCTACTCTTCCTTTAACGAGAGTTGGGGATGCGAACATAGTTTAGCCTTTGCGATGTGTCCATGCTGCATTAGTTTCACATCACTAAGGACCCAAAAAAAACCACTCACTTGCGGATGCAATACTGATGAGGTAATACCAGAAGCCACTCACCCACAGAATAACTCAACGTCTAATTAGAGATGTATGGAAAGGAAAGGAGGGTGATGTAGCATACACGTGGGAATCCTAACATCCACCTGGATGTCTACATGGTCTAATTGGGAAAAAGGTATATGTTCACAGCTATTACCCACCACGTGAGCACTTTGATATGATTCATGTCGACTGGAAGACACCTGGTTTAATAAAATTCCAACTAGCTCTGATAGTGGTGTCACGCGAGCATCCACATGGACCAATGTATGTCTTCCATGTTTCAATCATACTTTGTTGATGTCATCAATGATGTCACCCAAATTTCCATGTGTCTCTGACTTTGAATTAGATATCAATAAAAGTATGCCGCATGTCTTTCAATCATTTGAATTTGGATAAAACTAGTTTTTAACGTATTTTTCGGCGTGGGAAGGCCATCATATTAGTCAATGATATGTTCTTTTATGATCAACTGGTCTTATCTCTGGTAATAATTCACAATCTTCACCTTCTCAGACATGGCCGGTAGGTAGATAATATCATTTCATAGCTCACACACTCTGGTATGTGATTTTGAGTATGAAGCTTGTATCGAAGAAATCATTGGTTCTATCAATTGGATATCTTAATGCACATGGAATTCCTATAAAAGGGAGCCACATGGTCTAACAAAATCATCTACAAATGTTTCTCCCTAACCCAATGATTTTTTTTGAGTCAATCCTACATATAGAATGATCTGTTTGAAGAGCATTCTTCCCTGAGTAAACCCCTGTCGGCCATCTTGGCTTCAGATGTGCTGGAAACTGCATTATTTTTCGCTAAGAGAGAGGAAGGTGTTTCTTTGTCTTGTTTGTTTATGCATAACAACAATAGGGCACAAAATAGTTTTTCCTAAGGCACAACTGCATTTTCTAGTCAGCATCCTCCCAGAATAACTGACAAGGAACCCATAAACTAGGTCAATGCTTCCTCAACCAATCATACAACCGCGACCGAGAGGAAATGAATACTCATTCCTCTAGTCGGTGGACCAACTTACTCCCATGGAAGTAGAGGATTCCTAGCCTAGCAACTCATCCTTCTAATAAAAATTCATATGGAAGGATATATACTAAATAAGCTCAATTGGGTAAAGGTTCAATCAAAAGACCTTTTTTTTTGACAAAAACTGGGAAACATTAAATTGATAAAAAAATGGGTGGCCGAAGCACACAAAGGTTTAAAAAAGAGTGAAAAACATCCCAGAGGCAAACATAACATCGATATCAATCATGCTACTTGTATATCTATCCCTATATCTAATTGAGCTTTGCTAGTAGCCATTACATTCCAAAATTTGTATGTGAAAATTTGATTAAATATGCCTAAGATACATATAATCTTGAAACACATTAGATACCCAACTGTGGATTAGTATTAGGCTATTTTTCTTCCATTTATTCCTCCTACGTTGTTTGTTTCAATTCAATTGGAGGTTGATCTGTTGTTGGGGAGGAATCATTGTTGGATGAAGATTCCACAAGGTCTGGAGGAGGATTCTCCCTTTGAATTTGCATGTGTTCCACCTATTCTCTTATAGAATCCACTTCGTCATGTTTCTAGCACAATGCATTCCAGTGTTGAATGATAATATCAAGGATTTGAGAAACCTGAGAAGATATAGAGTGGTATGTTATATGAATTTGATGAATTTCCTGCTCCAATGTCTCCAAAGAAGTCTCTTGAGCCTATCTTTTCTACGTCTAGGCATTTTAATCGTGTGGTAGGGACAATTATAAACGTCGAGTTATGTACTTCAAACCTTTATTTCTACTACTTGTCAATGCTCACCAACCTAGAAATGATTTATGTCTTAATTGTAACGTACCCAACCACCCCTGGGACGGGCACGCTACCTCCTCAAAAACCCTGTTCGAAACTGAAATTGAATTAGGATACCATTTAATTATTAAAGAAGCATGAAAGAAACATGATAATAACACATGCAACAATAAGTATTCATGCTACATTATAAAGAATGTTTAAACATTCCATGCATAACAATAACCAACAAGCATGCATGTTATAACATATGAATCTAATAGACAATAATTCATACACAACAGAAATAAATATACAATAGAGAAACACATGATAGAGAGAACCTATCTTAATAAAAATGGTTCACCAACTGGTTGTAGACTAAGGATGTTCCACCCAACCATAGACACTATTGTTCCAAGTCTCAATAGAAATGTCACCCCCGAGCCAGGGCTATGAATCCACAAGGACGGTTCCAAGGTGTCACTTAGTTTCCCCAAAATAGTCAACACTCAAGCCCTCATAGGTTCCTCAACACACAAAAATCCGTGGTACACCAGCTCTCTTCTCTCTAACCTACAAAACCAAAGAGAATGGAACCCCTTCTCTGCCACGCATTCCCTCAAGCTGTCCACCTTCTTCCATGGCTCCAGTGAATCTTGTCAAGAATATCCATGTTGGGACTCTCAGGACTCGCAACTGTGAATAAAATTTAGTACATGCCAATGCATATCAAGCATGTAGGAATTAATTCATGGTTGGAACACACTAGTCATGCTACAACCAACAAACAATCGCTTCCTCTTCAATAATTCGACCCCAAGGTCTCGTTCCAACAACAAGAATGAATGAGTGAAAAAAATGAATAGAATGGAGAGTGTGGACCCAAGAGTAACAAATGAATAGAGTGAGTGAAGAAGAACAAGAAGAACCCCCAAACAACCCACAAGATGGGTTTATATATTTACTTGGGAATCAAGAACCACATGGCCTTCCCCCAAGAAGCTCATGTAACTCCTTCTCTCAATTAAGCAATTATGGGTAAATAAAAATATGATAAAATGGCTTAGCTCCTTAAACCCCCTATCTCGTGGAATCATATCCCTCTATAAATCTGGTCCTTGTCTATCTTGCAGCCAACGATGTATTTTATTATTAATAATGATCATATCATTACATTTCCTAGGAACGTTGGCCTCTTTAATTGTTTGGGCACTCCGACCTTTCAGCGAATAAACAAAATATATTATTTCATATGGGGACTCAAAACCAAGGTATTACATTCCCCTCCCCCTTATTTTGGCACTGTCCTTAGTGCATATACAAAATAGAAATCAAAATTTCAACATGGGTACTCTACCCACATGGCATCTTCATGCTCCCAAGTAGCATCTTCAGGGTCGTAATAGGTCCACTTAACTTTTACCAGTTATATAACTCAATTCTAGATCATTTTGAATTTTTTGTCCAATATGCGCATTGGTTGGGCCTGAAAGTCTCCCTCTGTCTCTACTTGAATCAAATTCCAATCAATAACATGGTTAGGATCATGTATATACTTTTTTAGCAAAGAGACATGAAATACATTATGCACATTCATGGAAGTAGGAAATGCAAGCATGTATGCAATTGCCCCTATTATGTCCAAGATCTCAAATGGTCCATAGAATCTAGCTGCTAGATTTGTACAACTACCCAACTTCAATGAGCTCTTCTTGGGCTTCACTTTTAAAAGAACATGCTCCCCCATTTTAAATTATCTAGCTTTCATGTTCATATCCGCATAATGTTTTTGTCTATCTTGAGCTGCCTTTAAGTTTTTCTTAATTATAACCATATGGTCTTCCATGTCCTTGAGCAATTCTAACCCAAGTACTACTATGTATGTTGGGTTGTCCCAAATCACTGGAGTACTGCATTTTCTACCATACAAATCCTCAAATGGGATCATCTTCAATGAGGCTTGATACCCATTATTATAGGTGAACTCAACCAAATGCAAGTATTCTTCCCACTTAGATGATTTATCCATCACATACATTCTCAGTATGTCTTCAATCACTTGGTTGACTCTCTATGTCTATCCATCTGACTGTGGATGGTATGTTGTGCTAAAATTCAGATTTGTACCAAATTATTTAAATAATCCCCTCCATAAATTTGAAGTAAACCTTGTATCTTTGTTTGAAACAATTGCCTCAGGTATCCCATGCAACCTAGCAATTTTCCTCATGTAAATTTCTGCAATATTACTTTTTGTATGAGTCATTTTCATAGGAACAAAATGAGTATCCCTTGTCAATCTATCCACAACTACCATTATGGAATCATGTTGCCTTCCTATCCTGGGAAATTTAGTTATAACATCAATGGTTACCACTTCCCATTTCTTCTATAGAATTGGAAATGGTTGAAGCAAACTCGTTGGGTGTCTATGCTCAACTTTTACTCTCTAGCATTCCATACACCTATCAATGTAATCAACATCCTTCTTCATTCCTGGCCAAAAGAATTGTCTTCTTACTGCTGCAATTGTTTTCTAGTAACCAAGATGTCCAACATATGGAACATTATGCATTTCCTTTAATACCAAATTCCTAAGTTCTCCAGAACTAGGAACATAAATTCTATTATTATGCATAAGTAATCCATCTTCCTTAATATCATACTCTCTAATTTTATGATGTACGTTTTCTTGCTATAAACTTTCTTTTACCTGTAGGTAATGTTGATCTGTAACAACAACATCTAAAATTATGCTCTTTAAATCTCACTGATGCATACTAACAGTTGTACGATGCATGAGATGTACTCTTCTGTTGAGTGCATCAACACCTTTATTTTCTTTTCCCTTGATATGATTGATGTCAAAGTCATACTCACTTAAAAATTCCATCCATCTTGTTTTCCTAGTATTCAAAGTTGGTTATTCAAAAATATATTTCAAACCACTATGGTCTGTCCTTAATTCAAATATTTTTCCCATGAGATAATTCCTCCACATTTTCAATGCATGAACTATGACAAGAAGCTCCAAATTATGTGTGGCATAATTCCTCTCATGTTCTTTTAGTTTTATGGACTCATAACCAATGACATGTTCATTTTGAGTGAGGAATCCACGAAGACCTTCCTTGCATGCATCTGTACATACCACACAATTCTCATTTGGGTCAGCAATATTTAAAACAGATGCACTAATAAGCAATTCTTTCAACAAATTAAAGTTCTCTTCACACTCAGTTGTCCATTCAAATTTGATTCCGTTCTTTTGTAAAGAAGTTATGGGATGAGCAATCTTAGAGAACCCTGCTATAAAACTCATGTAGTATCTCGCTAATCCCATAAAATATCTGATTTCTGAAACATTCCTGGGTGTTGTCCATCCTCTAATGGCTTCAATCTTTTTTGGATCTACTGTTATACCTTGTTCTGAAATAATATGACCCAAATAATGGATTTCTTCTTGGTAAAAATAACACTTACTAAGCTTGGCATAAAGTTGATGTTCCCTGATCAATTGTAACACCAACTTCAAGTGATGTTCATGTTCTTCCTCAGACTTAGAATAAATAAGTACGTCATACAAGAACATAATGAAAAATTTATCCAAATAATTTATGAATATTCCATTCATTAATAACATAAAGACAGTTGGTGCATTGGTCAGTCCAAATGTCACCACTACAAACTCATAATGTCCGTACCTAGTTCTGAAGGTTGTCTTATTGATGTATTCTTCCTTGATTCTTACCTAATGGTATCCATATCTCAAGTGTATATTTGAAAATATATTTGCTCCTCTTAGTTGATCAAAGAGGTCATCAATTCTGGGTAAAGGGAATTTGTTCTTCACAGTGGATTCATTCAACTGTCTAAATTTTATACGCAACCTCAATGTTCCATCCTTCATTTTGACAAATACTATTGGTTCTCCCCAAGGTGAAACACTTGGATGTATGTACCCTTTCTTCAACAACTCTTCCAACTGCATTTGTAATTCTTTCAATTTAGGTGCACTCATTTTGTAAGGTGTTTTTGATACTGGGGCAACTCTTGGTACTAAATCAATAGAGAAATCTATCTCCCTCTTTGGTGGAAATCCTAGTATTTCTTGGAATACATCTTCAAACTCTTGCAATACTGGAAAATCTTCAAGACTTGGCCCTTTTTTCTTTTCTGGCTCTTCCACATGAGTTGCATACAATTGCATCCTTTCCTGAAACATTTCTTCAGTTGTAAGGGTGAAATATCCCTTATAGAAATGGGTCTTGGAATTCCTTTCATAGTTCTTTGTTTTCCTTCTTCATCAAGACATGTAAAGGTCTTGTTATGACAATCTAGGACAACATGGTGTTGGTCCAACCAATCCATTCCAATTAGGATGTCATAAGATCCTAATGAGATGGTATTCATATAAAAAACAACATTTACTCCATTAAGATTTATTGGACAACTTCTGACAGCCTCATTGATCCTTCTTTTGGTTCTCGTGGCTAGTTGAACCAAACTTGACTTCCCTAGCTTACTTTTCTCTAAATGAAATCTATCCACTATTTTAGGATCAATGTAACAATGATTTGCTCATGAATCAATTAAAATAGCAACATGTTGATTAATTATCTTACCATTCACTTTGATCATATTGGATTGATATTCTGCTTGTTGATCTTCTAAGGATTCATATATCTTTCCCATGTCTTGCACTGTTGTAGCCTCTTCGATGTTGTGCATGGTCTTCACTTTATCTCCTCTATGAGGGAAATCCTTGTATAGGTGATTTTCCTTGCACCCCCAACATTGTACTGGTGGTCTTCCTCTTTTCCCCAAGGAATCCTCTTTCTTGGATTCATCCTTAGTAGACAAGTCTTTTTTTATTTTTATTAGGTTTTTTTCTATTCAAAGGAGGTTTGAAACCCTTCCTCCTCTAATCATATTTCTCCTTCTTCTTATCCTTCCAAGATTTCATCATGGATTCTCTACCCTTTCCTTGCTCATACAAGTACGTATCCTTCCTGATGATCTATTCAATGTCTTGGGCTCATCATATTGAATCTTGTCTTTATAAAAAGGATGGAAGTCCACTTAAAAACCTATGTATCTTCACTTTTTCATATTTGATAAATCCTACATACTTCAGCAATCCCAAGAACCTCTTCTCATATTCTGTCATGGTCATGCTTCCCAACATTAGCTCAAAGAACTCTTGCATATTCTTTTCATAGAAATGCTTTGAAAGGTACTCCTTCTGAAAATATTTCTTGAACTGCTTCCAAGTGATCCTACTCTCATTAATGTGCTCATTTTCTTCAGTTGATCCCACCACATAGAAACTTTCCCATGTAAATGGTATGTGGAAATTCTTTCTTCTAGGTTTGAGGAGTAGTTATGCAATTGAAAATACCTCCTGAGTCCAAGAATCCATCCTTCAACATCATCTTCCCTTTCTCTTTCACCATCAGAGGATGGTGGTGTAAGCTTCCTCAACTCTCCTTGCAAACTATCCAATTCATGCCTTCTTCTTTGGTGCCTAACATGAGATACTTTTGGACTACTTATGGAGTCTTCAGATGCATAACATTTCCTTGTTGAGTAAGGAGGTGAGTAATGTCTATGATTTTTGTTGGCACTTCTTGAATGAGAAACTCTTCTTTAGTTAACTCTTCTTTCATGACATATTTCTTCTTCCTCCTTCCTTAAGTCTAATCCATCCCTTGCTTGTCTATGAAACTAATTTAGGATTTTCATTACTTGAGCATTTATTTGGTTTTTCTCTCTCATAAACCTCTCATTGTCTTCTTTGTAACTATGCACTTCTATTTTCAAGCTTCTCACAATCTCTATTAAGGTTTCTTGTTCCCCTCTGCTTGTTCGCATTTGATTCTATCTCTGCATTACCAACACTAATATTTTGACCTTTGGTCTCTTTATCATGATTGAAGGCTCCCTCTCCTTCCCCCATTTCTTGAATATGTATTCTTATATTGAACTGATATGGTTATACTCCTTAATTCTTCAAAATGTGCAAGCAACCATTTTGTCAGCATTATGCATAATATAAAAACAAATTCCAAACAATACTACATGTACTTTTTTTTCACAATTCATGAAGAAATATACCATCATTCTTCAATTTATAACAATTAAATGTTATTCTCCTATGATTCATCTTTCTAATGACTATTCCCATGCCCCAATCTGATCTATGAGATGAAATTTATGGCTTCCTGAAAAAGTCACCTTCCCTATTTTTGTGCAAACAGGATCTTGTAGCGGAAATGGAATGGTTGTGTGCCAACTTTGTCAAATTATTCCACATGCTCTTTAAACTGGTACATAATTCGAATTATGCACATGTGCTTCCTTCAATCCACTTTGCCTGTGACTGTGGGCTCGAAACCACGGGCTTATCCACTCTTAGCGATGATCAATAGTGGATTTCACCATTGATCACAATCAAGATAAGATCCAACGGTGGAGATCCATAACACAAATTGAAATTGATCGATCGTTAATTTTCTAGATGTTACACGCTTTAGATCTACACTGTCAGTTGATTTGGTGATGTTTCATCCCATGATTAATTCACATGGTGGAAAAGCTTATAAAATGCCACCATGTTGAGATGCACAGAACGTTGGTCTCAACGGTTTATTAAAAGAAACGTCAAATTGTCCTTTTCATTGGGTGATTGTTTGGGCCTTTGATCAACCCATTTATCTCATTAGGAGACCGGTGCTAGAACCAGGTCCTTCAAAGTTCAACATTCTTACATTCTTCTGGATTAACACTTCTCAAAGTATACTTCGTCGAAGTACTTATATTATCTCCACTAGTAGGTTAGATGGTTGAGATTTAATCTTTTGTTGACTAGAGGATCCCGACCCATCTGGAGGCTTCAATGAAATCAATGATCACAAATTAATCAGGTGTTGAGATGAACGATCCTTATTTATTTCGGGACTTCGACACTCCGGGACTTCGGGATATTACAACTCTCAAGTTGCTCAACTCCCTGGAGTTATACCTGTTGAAGTGGTCATAAAATGACGATGACCACTTATCATCGGTTAACACCCCGCTTACGCTATCCTTCCACTAGCTTAATCCAACAACTATGACTTAATCAAGTTTTGAATAGATAATAACCTTTCAAAATGAAATATAACCTTATCCTTCAAATTTGATTCATACCATAGGTTTAAAAGTCTAAGATTATCTATTTTTTATATTCAAAATTCAAAGATAACATTTTCTTAGAATTGTAATACACGTTGATTAATGAGAGTGAGAGAAGTTATTCCCCACTTAGTGTGAGACATTTGAGGTTATATGTTTTTATCCTTACATTCCAATATTAAGTAGTGTGTACCTAATCCTTTTAAAAGTTAATATAACTTACACATACTTATAGTGTGGAAGTGTTAATGTTTGAGGTTATATGTTTTTATCCTTACATTCCAATATTAAGTAGTGTGTACCTAATCCTTTTAAAAGTTAATATAACTTAGACATACTTATAGTGTGGAAGTGTTAATGGTGAATTATTTAAAAGGGATAACACATTCAAGAGAAGGATACCCACTATTCCTTAAAAGGGATATAACAAGTAAGATAAGGATGCCCACTATCATGGATTTTCCTTTTTCCTTTTCAAATGGAAATTATACTATATTTTAGGTTGTTAACATTAGAATCGTTGAATATATAATAACCTTCCAAAATGAAATATAACCCTATCCTTCAAATTTCATTTGTGCCATAGGTTTAAAAGTCTAAGATTATCCACTTTTTTATATTTAAAATTCAATTAAAATGTTTTCTTACCATTGTAATGCATTTTGATTAATGAGAATGAGAAAAGTTAGTCCCCACATAATATGGGTCAGTTGAGGTGATATGTTTTTATGTTTATATTCCAATATTAAGTAGTGTGTACCTAATCCTTTCAAAAATTAATAGAACTTAGACATACTTCTAATGTGGAAGTGTTGATGGTCAATTATTTAAAAGGGATAACACGTTCAAGATAAGGATGCTCAATATTCCTTAAAATGGATAACACAAGTAAGATACGGATCTCCACTATCATGGATCTTCCTTTTTCCTTTTCAAATGAAAATCACAGTGTATTTTATGTTGTCAACATGGGATCGTTCAATACATAATAACCTTTCAAAATGTTCAATATGACCTTATCTTTCAAATTTGATTCATGCCATATGTTTAAAAGTCTAAGGTTAATTTTTTTTTTATATTCAAAATTCAAAGATAACATTTTCTTACAATTGATGCATTTTGACTAATGAGAATGAGAGAAGTTAGTCCCCACTTAGTATGAGACAATTGAGGTGATATGATTTTATGTTTATATTCCAATATTAAGTAGTGTGTACCTAATCCTTTTAAAAATTAATAGAACTTAGACATACTTATAATGTGGAAATGTTAATGGTCAATTATTTAAAAGGGATGACACCTTTAATATAAGGATACCCACTATTCCTTAAAAGTGATAACACAAGTAAGATCATTTGATTCATGCCATAGGTTAAAAAGGCTAAAATTATCTTTTTTTTTTTTTATATTTGCAATTCAAAGATAATGTTTTCTTACAATTAATGCATTTTGATTAATTAAAATGAGAGAATTTAGTCCCCACTTAGTATCGGACAACTAAGGTGATATGTTTTTATGTTTATATTCCAAGATTAAGTAGTGTGTACCTAATCCTTTACAAAATTAATAGAACTTAGACATACTTCTAATGTGGAAGTGTTAATGGTCAATTGTTTAAAAGGGATAACATGTTCAAGATACGGAAACCCACTATTTATTAAAAGAGATGACACAAGTAAGACAAGGATGCCCACTATCATGAAGTTTCCTTTTTCCTTTTCAAATGAAAATGATAGTGTATTTTAGGTTTTCAACATAAATCATTGAATAGATAATAACCTTTCAAAATGAAATATAATCATATCCTTCAAATTTGACTCATGCCATAGGTTTGAAAGTCTAAAATTATCTATTTTTTATATTCAAAATTCAAAGATAATGTTTTCTTACAATTGACCCATTTTGATTAATAAGAGTGGGAAAAGTTAGTCCCCATTTACTATGGGAATGAAATATAATCCTATCCTTCAAATTTAATTCATGCCATAGGTTTAAAAGTTTAAAATGATCTATTTTTTATATTCAAAATTCAAAGATAATGTTTTCTTACAATTGATGCATTTTGATTAATAAAATAGAGAGAAGTTAGTCCCTATTTACTATGGTAAAGACATGGGATATGTTGAATGAACATTGAGTAAATGATTCTTGACTATTAAAATTATTATTTAAAAGTCTTGTTATCTCAATTATTTCCTATTCAAAATTCAAACATTCTTTACTTACAATTTTTTTATGTCCACTATGGGACACTCAAATCAACTCATTTTATTTTTTTCGGATAAATCAAAGTTCCACTACTTTTAATTGTTTTTTATAACCAAACCCATATAGACAAATTTCCCATCACATAATGGAACTATGACTTCCATCATAATTCCAACCAAATTTAAGACCAAATTTACCCAAGTAAAATAAAATA
>ML778873.1:665306-682105 GCA_009831015.1 Picea engelmannii
TATATATATATATATATATATATATAATGCTAAAAGCATTGTCCTCTCAATTATGGTATCGAAATTCAAACATAATATTTTCAAATACTTAAAATGGTGCCTTTTTTTACGATTATTAAAAAAAAACATTCTCTTAATAAAATTAACCATTTTCAAATCATTATAATATATATTCAATTTGTTTTTATACTTATATTTAAATATTAAACAATGTATATCTAATATTTTTAAAAATTAATAAAAATTACATACATTTATACTATAAAATTATTAATAAAAAGTAAACTAAAAACACATTCAAATAATAATATTCACTATTCTTTAAAAAGAATAAGACATTAAAATAAAGATTTGTTTTTCTTTAAATTGTTAATATAAAAGATACTCGTTATTATAGATCCTGATTTTTCTTTTTTCTTTGAATTGATTAACATAAAATGGTTAAATACATAATAGCTTTTTAAAATTAAATATCACTCGGGCTTCGAAATTTTAATATTTTATATTTTTAATATTCAAAGTTCAAAAATAATGTTTTTGTGGTGCACTTGAGGTGATCAGCTCCGCGTGAATGGTTGTTTTCATATTGAGAGATTCTCTTGTCCTTTCATATCCAAAGAATATCATTAATTTGGGTGAAGGTAACTATTTTTAAAATTATCATCACCCAAAAAAATACATACAAAACATTTATAAGATAAGTATCTTCACTATCATGGATTTTTCTTTTTCCTTTTCAAATGAAAATTATAGTGTATTTTAAGTTGTCACAATAGAATATATGAGGGTGAGGGTGAGGGTGAGGGTGAGGTAGGGTGGGGTAGGGTGAGGATATATTTTTCAAATCAAAATTATAGTGTATTTTAAGTTGTCAATATAGAATATATAAAGACCTTTCAAAATGAAATATAATTTTATTTTTAAATTTGATTCATACTATAGGTTTAAAAATATAAAATTATCTGTTTTTTAAATTCAAAATTCAAAAATAATGTTTTCTTATAATTGATGCATTTTGACTAATGAGAGTGAAATAAGTTAGTCCCCACCTAACATGAGACATGAGGTGATATGTTGCATGAACATTGAGTGAATGATAATTGGCTATTACATTTGTTATTTAAAAGTCTTGTCCTCTCAATTATTTGCTATTCAAAATTTAAACATGCGTTACTTACAAATTTTGGTGTGGACTAAGAGGCACTAAAATCACCTCATTTTTGGTGAGCCTTTTTTATTGGCAAGTCATAGTTCAATGCATTTCGATCATTTTTTCGAAAAATCAATGATTTGAATCATCTTAAAATTGGCCAAACCCTTAGAGTTAAAGTTTCATGGGAAAAATTCTCATCACATAAATGAAACTCTTGTTGGGTAGCAGAAGCAAAACGAAGCAAATACAAAGCATAAAATCAAGAAAAACAAACAAAACACAACAACAATCACACAATTGACACAATGATTTATGTGGAAACCCAATGCGGGAAAAAACTCATGAGGCAATGATAGTCAGTATTCTTATTATTCAAGGGAGAATTACAATAGCCAGAACATGCATAAAACCATCCTCTCCTCACAAACAGATTGTACTCCAGAGTATTGTGTCCTGCTCACACGCTCTACTACACATTTCTAATTGCTCACTTCACCTCTATGGGTATGCTCGTATATATAGCATCTCTCAAATAGCGTGACTAACTGATTGTAATTAGATCCAGCAGTTACACAATCTGTTCATAAAAGAGTGCATGCATGCACACTCTAAATATATCTTCATGCATGTGCATGTTGGGAAATTCATTGGCATGTTTCCAACAATATCCACCTTGACAAAAATTTACCTGATATATCATGCGCTTAATTAATTCATCACCTTTCCTGCAAGCCAAGAGAATCTAAACACCATCACAAATACACAACTTCACTAACATTATTGTTACATGAATCTGCCTACACGATTCGCTCCAGTATGGACCATTCTACCTCCATCAGTAACCTATCTAATAAACCGATGCACTTGTCCCATTTTGATATGATTGACCTTTAGTCAAATGCACAACACTTTGAAAACCACATAACACCACATCATGTACATGTCAATTGATGCAGGAGCATTGCCCACGTCAAGTGAGCCAACACATCGAGCGAGAGAACAGCTGGACAACGCCAGCACAATTTTTGAAACACCTTGATATTTGTTGCGCCAAACATTAATGTGTGAAATTAATGAAGCGCACTTGTACATTGTAAATGGACCTTGAGTGGATAGCTCACGTCCTTAAGTAGATGAGGCATTTAATAGTCTTAATGTAAAGTAGATAGAAATTTAATTGTAGATTTGATATCTTTAGAGCTCGAGAGGAAAACGGGATATAGACACCCTCCTTTGTACAATTGTATTATCACGGAAGCATTCAGAAGAAAAGAGAGCATGCAGAGAAGTGTTTGAAGAACCTCCATGTACAGACATTGAATTAATAGAAGAAAGCTTTGATTCAATTCCATGGCTGTGTTATTCTCTGTATCTTATTGATATCATGCTCATGAATGTTTGCTTCATGTCATACATTTTATTTTATGTGTTATGTATGTGATTTCATAGTTTAAGTGAAATCAGTGAGAACAAGGAGTTAGTTCAATCATTTCTCTATCTTGAACCAGAGAATTCCTGCAAGGAGTGCAGTTGAATTGTCCGCAAGGAGTGCGTTGACAGAAGGGTTCGAGTAGAGAGAAATTTTGGTTCTAAGTTCTCGGAAGTGCAGGTTGGGCACCAGAGCCGTGCAAGGCGTGCGTAGGCTAGACGAAGTCTCGGAATTGTGATTCTGAGCAAAGGAAATCAAGTTTTCCGTTGCAGGAGTGCGCAGGATCAAAGGCTTCAACACTTAGCATGTTTGAAGATTCGCTGCAAGGAGGGCGTGCAAGGACTTCTTCCTGAGGGAACTGAAGTCGCCGAAGTTCAGAAGGAATAGGCCTTCGAATGAAGGATTGCACAAAGAAGTTGCGCATCGAAGTGTTCGAGCAGGTGCTGAACTGTGCGTGCAGGGTGACAAAGCCCGTGGAAGAGAATCTCATCATTTCGTGGATTTCATCGGGAAGAATGGACAGTCGGGAATTCTTTGAGGACAAGTCGCGAGGATCCGAGGACTGTTGGATTTCGCGGAGGTGCCAGGGAGTTATTATAGAAGCACGGAGAAGCTCTAAGCTCAGGAGGGGTAGAGTGTTGATAAAATTCGGTTGAGGTCATCAAATTTCTCGAGAGATCGCTCATCGGGATCTCGGAAGAATAGCGTCGGAGAGTTGATAGCGGAAGTCACGAGAGTTGCGAGGTGGGACATCCCGACGGTGACATAAGCTGTGTGTGGGAGCGCAAAAGTAAGTGGAAGATAGGTGGCCGAGATTGGGGAATCTCACAAGTTCGAGACTCATGAGTTGGAGGCCCCAATACTTTGAAGGATCAAGTCGTGAGGCGCGAAGGTCCGAAGGTGCGAGAGGAGAATATCGACATCTCAGAACATCGGAACTCGAAAGTTGGAGGACCGAGTTCTGGGATTTGGGAGTGGCGAAATCGCGATAGTGGCGAGACTGCGATAAGGGCAGAGGTCCCGACAGCAAGGGAAGGTTAGCGCTGACTGACAAATCGGGCCTCGGGGAATCGAGAGCCCAATTGATTAATAGAGAACTCATGAAGAGCGAAGTTCCGATCCTACGCTAAGTAAGTAAAGAGGATTGAGAGACGAGGACTGTGGGTGCAGATCTTCCAATTGGGAGATAGAAGAACCTAGGAGTTCTTTGGGCCGAAAGAGAGAGAAGGTCCTGGAGGAGGCGAACGTGCTCCGAGGTCATGGGCTCCTGTCCATGATCAAACTTACCCAATATATCCTTGCATTATTGAAAGGCATAACCTGAGGTAGGTCTCCTCTTGTCCAAATATCATGAATCATAACCACAAACTAAATCACTGCAACCACTATAGGTGATACTTGTGCTTTTGTGTTTGAAGCAACCATTTCCATTCTCTTCACCTGGTTTTTCCATGTGTCTACTGACAACACCAACTGCATGTGAAATGTTGAACATTTCCCATCACAATCATCAAAATTCCTACTAGCATATAATACTTGAGACATATAACCCTCTTCTTCTTCATCAATTAGGACATAAACCTGACGAAAACTTACAATGGAAAGCCAAAGGGATTTAACCGGTTTCACATTATTCACACTGAATTTCCTGAGTATCTTCACCACATATTTCTGTTGTGATAACCAAGCTTACCATATTTCTTGTTTTTGTGTATTTCCATGCCCAAGATTTATTTTTCTTCTCCTAGATCCTTCATATCAAACATCATAACCAACTGAGCCAACTTGTTGATCTCATACATGCTTGTGCTTGCAACAAGCATAACATTTAACACAAAGATAATAAATATACCATAACCACAATGGTTATACTCACTTATTTTAAAATTTGGCTCACCATGAAGG
The DNA here is from genome assembly GCA_009831015.1 of Picea engelmannii. NCBI lineage: Eukaryota > Viridiplantae > Streptophyta > Pinopsida > Pinales > Pinaceae > Picea > Picea engelmannii. The sequence continues at coordinate 669,794 of ML778873.1, forward strand.
AATTAAACATCTTGTAACATTTTCCTCGCATGCTTTAGGCCATACAATGATTCCTAAGTTTGCAAACAAATCTTCTATTGTGATTCTAAACTAACCTTTCTGGTTGTTCCAGATACATCCCCTTATCCAAAAAACTCCATGTAAAACAGTTTTAACATCTAGTTGTACTAACACAACTAATGATAACACAAAATGAATAGAAACAATATTTTAACAACTGGTGAGAGACTTTCATGGAAATCAATACCTTCCAAATACCCTTCTGCTACTAGTCATGCTTTGGACCTTTTATCTTTTACTATGTTTGATTTTATAAAAGGATATTAATCAAACACTGCATCTTTGTCCATGATGATTCTGTGGATAGTAGGATCCCATAGTATACACCCCTTAACATCATCACTGATCCGGATTTGGTTTTCTATTCAATAAGGAAATAAGTTGAAATTGTAAAATGCAGCGAAAAACAAGCTTGCTAGAATGATGGCGGCTTATCTCTCAGAAGAGATGTGACAACTGCGTTCATTCTCAAGACGATGACTACAATGAGGCTCTGAAGGCCTTTTTACAATAAACAGGAATGTCAAAAACCCTAGAAATCCAAAAACCTAACCCTAGGAGATGAAGCACCAAAAATCATGTCAGCCCCATTTGGGTAAGTTAGTGCATCAACTTCCCTAGGTCGTAACTTTTGCATACGATATTTGTTTTAGGCGCATGTTAGCCCGTTGGAAAGGTATAACTGAGAAGAGTGATTTTCAAATGGCTCGGTTCAGTGCCTCTTATAGTCACTTGGGCCCCAAATCCACAAAAACATCGTTTAGGGCCTCAAAACAACCCCAGAAGTTTGGAACCCGAAAAACTATCAAAAAACTGCCAAGGTGGAAAACAGTTTTTCGAGCCAGTGGAATAGGTGGGTCGCCACCGATATCCACCTAGATCAATGCTCCCTCCTTAGGAATCAATGGTATCCATTACATTGAGTTACCCCATCAGATGAGGAAATCTCTGTTGAATTTGGCCCCATGTGAGCCACTTTCCTTGCAGGAGCTGCCCTGCTTTGACGAATCGATAAAGTTGGATCCTTTGTTGTCAAGTGCCCTTGATTTGTGTGTCCACAATATGATAACTGGATGCCCATTGCATGTAGTCAGGGTTGAGCTCTTTTGTTTTAAACTACTCTTCTATCTCTGAGGTGTCCAATAATGGTGGGAAATATGGCCGAAGGAGAGCAACGTTGGCGAATGGGTGCAGGCCAAGGAAAGGGGGAATGTTGAGATCAAAATCATTGTCACGGACAACCTTGGTGATGGTGTACAAACCATAACAGAATGGGAATAGATTTTGATGGGGCCCTGTAAGGTGTTCTTTCTACAAGTGGAACCAAACTTTATTGCCCACCTGAAACTTATGTGGCACCTGATGTTGATCATGGCATTGCTTGTACTTGGCATTAGACTTCTATAGAATATCCCGAACCTATTGGTAGATGTGATGGATCCACTCAATGAAATAGGTGGCTTTGTCAGCTTCTGGTGGAGCAGGGAATGAGTCGGCTGAGATGGTCGCCAGGGGTAGTGCAACATCCATGGGGCCCAATGGTTGGAATCCCAACCCCACCTAAAAGGGGTTGTGGCCAGTCGAGCTATGCAAGGCTCGGTTGTAGCTATGTTGGACATAGGGAATACTATCATCCCATGTGCAGGGGTTTTTTGAATTTTACATACATTGGATATGTATGATCATCAGATTGACGACCTCAGTTTCACCATCTGTTTGGGGGTGGAAGGCAGTGAATTTGGTGATCTTGGTATCCAACAATGACTAGAGGCTTGACCAGAATGTGTTGAGGAACCGACTGTCATGGCCTGACATAATGGTTTGTGGGATCCAAAAATTTACCCATACTTGCTCAAAGAAGATCTTGGCAGTGGCTTCTGTTGTGACGTTCTTCTTGCAGGCAACTAGAATCGCCATATTGGAAAAGTGATCAACAACCACAAAAACACAGTCATTTCCCCACATTCCCGTGACCTGTCAGGAGTAGGCAGAGGGGTGTACAAGCCCTATTTATTAGTGTTCGGTTTGGAAATAGTGCAGGCAGTCAGGACCTGATATACTTTTCGACATCCTGTCGAAGTTTTGGCCAGTGGAAATGTTTTTGCATAACTGCCACTGTCTTTTCAATGCCAAAGTGTCCTACCACTCGACTATAGTGATCTTCCCTAATCAGCTTCACATGCTCGCTTGATGGAACGTAGAGATGACCCAGAAGACACAATAGCCCATCCTAAATATGGAAATTAGTGACCACTGAGTTGGCGCCCAACATTTTGTAGGTGGTGGAGAAGTCAGGGTCTGTCTTGTAGAGGTGAGGCCATCTGGAGGTCTCATGGGCACAAGAGTCTAACAACGTGGTGAGTGTCATGACCGGAGGTCGGCTGAGGGAATAAACAACTCGATTGGTACTTCCTATTTTATAATTGATGTTGAGGTGGAATTGTTGTAAGTATGTGAACCACTTATGATGGTGGTCATTTTGCAATTTTCCTTAGGTATGCATGAACTTTAGTGGGTTGTTATTAGTGTGGATGATTGTCTCCTTCCAAAGAATGTAATTTCTCCATTGGAGGGAAGCTTGCACAATGGAGTACATTTCTTTGTCTTAATTAGGGTACTTACAGACAACATATGATAGTGTCTCACTATGATATGCCACAGGGTCGCCATGTTGAGTGAGAATGATGCTCACAACATAGTCTGAAGCATCTATCTCGATCTCAAAGGGATGTTGTAGGTCTGGTAATGAAAGTACTAGGGATGATCATAAATGCTTCTTCAAGTCATCGAATGATTGTTTTTGGGACAGGCCCCACACAATTTTTTTCTTGCCGCCACCCCTGGTTACTTGGTTGAGGGCTCATGTGATATGAGAGAATCCCAACCCGAACCTGCAATAGAAATTGGCTAGACCCAAGAAGCTCTGAAGTTCAGTGAGTGTGGTTGGGGCTGGCCAGTCATGGATGACCTGGATCTTGGCTAGATCCACATGCACACCATGTTGATCAATGATGTAGCCCAAGTAATGGACCCTATCCATGCAGAAGGAGCATTTTTGCAAGTTTGCATATAGTTTATGTTTTCGCAGGGTGTGCAAAACCTATTGAATATGTTGCAAGTGTTCCACCCAAGTCTTGTTGTAGATGAGGATGTTATCTAGATACACCACTACAAAAGTATTGGTGAAATGTCATAGAATATTGTCCATCATCCTCATAAATGTTGTTGGGGCATTTGTCAAACCAAAGGGCATGACCAACCATTCAAAAATACCTTCTTTTGACTTTCAGGTGGTATTCCATACATCTGTCTGTTCTATTGGGACCTGGTAGTAGCCAGACTTCAGATCAATCTTACTAAAGTATTTGGCCCCCATGATTTGATCAAGGAGGTCATAGATTCGGGGAATCAGGTACCGGTTTCATATTATGATTTTATTCAGGGCCCGGTAATCAATGTAGAGTTGCCAGGTCCCATCTTTCTTCTGCACCAACACAATTGGGCTCCCACAAGGCGATGAGTTGGGATAGATTTCCCCCTTTTGGAGTAGTTCTTGGACCTGCCTCTTGATCTCCTCATTTTCTAAGAGAGAGCGAAAGTAGACTGGCCCACTGGGCAGCAATGTGTCTGGGCTCAGATCAATGGGATGCTTAACCTGGCAGTGTAGAGGTACCCCGATAGGAGAGGATACGATATCTGAGTATTCTTCCACAACCTTATCCACTTGCTTATGTTGTGTGGAGAGATTGGTCGCGGAGGCCCTAGATGTGGCTACGATATTTCTCTCACTCTGAGAGAGAATCACGAAGAAGAAAAATTTCCGGGTCTGAGAGATGACCTTCCTAAATTACTTGGCAGAGATCAAGGAAATATCACTAGGAGGGACTGCCTCGAGTATCCTATATAATTTCCTATTCAAAGTAATAATAACACTATGGGGCCTAGACTCATATACAACATGGAATTTCCATAAATAAGGTTGGCCCAAAAGAACATTACAAACTTTGAGAGGATAAACATCACACAATACCTCGTCTTTGAAAGGCTTGATGTCGTACGACAATTGAAACTGTTGGTTGATGTGGAGATTTCTTCCTTGGCGAAGCCATCCATTGCCCAATGGTGTAGTTTTGTGGGTGTGGCATTGTCGGAAGGGCTAGGCGCTTGATGACCTCTGCTAAGACGAGGTTCTTATGGATTCCGTTATCAACGATGAAGTGTAGCGGGGTTCCTTTTACCCACATCTGTGAATGGAAGAGGTGCTCACCTTCTTTTGGCCCGTCTGGTTCACCAGGCTGGAGCTTGGTGGTAGCAATGGTGGCACTGGGTTCCGCATCAATGTTTTGTCTTCCCCTTTCTGGTTTTGACTCTGAGTCAGAACCCACATCTGATTTAGAGGATTTCACTTTGGTCACCAGTGACTGCTTTGAGAGGCAATCAACAATGTTATGCCAAGGGCTCTTATGGAAGTCGCACCACTTCCTGGTATCTTTCTTTGTCTTTCCATTGTCCTTATTTTTTTGTGGCTTGGACTAGTTGTCTTGATACTGTCCATATTTTCTCTGTCCTTTTTTCTGTGGCTTGGGGCCGTCCTTTCCTTGCTTTTGTTGTGAGGGGTTCCCAGGCCCAAATTGTCACGTCTTTTGTTTGATCTTCTGCTCGATTTTGACAACATATCAGTAGGTCGTGCCCAAGGATGAGATGTACAAAAATTCCATTTTGGTCTAGATGTATCTATGCAGAGCACCGCTATACTTGAGAACCAGATGTCTCTCTGAATATTTGATACCCAACTTGGTGCATAAGGTATGGAATATATTTGTGAACTCTGGCACTGCTTGGTCTCTTTCTTTCCAAAGTTTGGTCCATTTGGTATACAAGTCATCATAACTTCCAACAGGTTAGTATTGTTCCTTAATAGCATCCCTGAAGGATTCCTAGGTAGCCACAACTATAAATAATGAGGGTTCCTCCGTTTCCTTTTGCTCACAAAAAGTTTCCCACCAATCTTTGACATGGGGAATGGTTTTGAGGAATGCAAAAGTAATATTTTCTCTATTCGAAATGTTATGGATAGAAAAATACCCTTCTAGTAGATTCAACCACTTGTCTACAACATTTGCGTCTATATGACCTTCAAAGAGAGGAATATCGAAGTTGATTTGTACCTTGAAGGGGGCGGTGCCTCTGCTCGAGGAAGATGTGTCTTTGGTAGCCACCGAAGGATTTGCGCGAACTATCCATCATCTCGTTCCTTTGTTGCATGAGGGCTTCCTCAAGCAACATTTTGAAAGGATCTCATGTCCCATCATCTTTCTTTTCTCCTGCCATGAGAGGTCGCTTGGGCGTGTGAGAGTTTTTTTCCTCAAGAGAAACAAGCTCGAGACCCAATTCTTTGTACGTTGACCTCGTTGGGGACATGCATTAAGATGACAAGGAGCAGACCACTCTGATACCACTGATCCATATTTTATGAGAAGAACGAAATGAATATAGATTATTAAAAGACGTTTAACAAAAAATAACAAAGATATAGTAAAATTGGTTTTCTATTCAATAAGGAAATAAGTTGAAACTGTAAAATGCAACAGAAAACAAGCTTGCTAGAATGGTGGTGGCTTATCTTTGAGAAGATATGTGACAACTGCGCTCATTTTCAAGAAGATGATTACAATGAGGATCTAAAGGCCTTTTTACAATAAACATGAATGTCAAAAACCATAGAAATCCAAAAACCTAACCCTAGGAGATGAACCGCAAAAAGTCATGTGAGCCTTGTTTGGGTAAGTTCGTACATCAACTTCCCGGGGTCATAACTTTTGCATACGATCTCTGGTTTATGTACATGATATCCCGTTGGAAAGGTCTAATCGAGAAGAGTGATTTTTGAATGGCCCAGGTCAATGCCTTCAACAGTCACTTGGGCCCCAAATCCCCAAAAAAACTTCGTTTAGAGCCTCAAAATGGCCCCGAAAGTTTGGAACCCGAAAAACTGCCGAAGAACTGCAAAGGTGGAAAACTATTTTTCAAGTCATTGGAATAGGTGGGTGGCCACCGATATCCACCTAAATCAATCACCATATGAAATATCTACCTGTTTGATCTAGGTCGTACTTAGAGTGCTGATAAAAAACATAAGCATCACAACCGAATAATTTCACATTTGAGTAATTACTAGATGACATGTTCATACCTCTTCCTGAATCTTCCTGTTTTTTGCAACTTATGGTGACCGAGTTACCAGATAGATCAACCGTTTTTGTCCACAACTATTGCTGCAACTTGGCATTAATGAACATGCCTATTCGATCCTAGCTTCCTTGCAATACTTTCCAAGTTCCATGTATATGAACCTACCTTCATCATATATTCTCAAACACTTGATTGACTTGCAAACACATCAGCCTTTCTACAGACCCACCTTTCTAACATGGAAACATTTCTCCACCTTGAACTTCTCATTCAAACAACTTTGACCAAATCTGGCCAAAACAACCCAAGTGAACCTTTGTCATTCACCTCTAGGGACTTTACACTAGAGTCTCAATGCTCCACCTTAACACAAACATTCCCTTGACCAAATCTGACCAAGCTGGCCAAGTAAGCCCTCATCGCTTACCTCCAGGACCATTTATAATGGAGTTCACCAAGAATTTTATAGACTTCATTACATGCAATCCATGGACACAATACCACAGGCTACCCAAAAAACATGGACCCAAAAAACCACATGCTTTGACCTAAAAACCAAATTTAACTCATTAACTCTTTCACCGAGTCAAGGTTAACCCAACATACATGCCCTCCCACATATTCAATCTACCTAAATATACATATAGACTTTTCATAGGTGACCTGGTAAACTAGGGGTACGCATGTCTATCCAGGTCTTACATTCATATGCTCATTTACATGCAATCAATTATTGTTACAATTCGAAAGTAAATATATATATATTTTTTCCCATGGTGACTCAACCATCACCACCCTGCACCTTCTATGTGAACATAGGTGGTGAGACACAATAGATAGAAAAAATTCATCAACCATACCTGTAGTTGAATTTTCTTCTTTTGTAGAATCCTCTTTGGATTCTTGTTGTCTTTTCCAACAATCCTTCTTGAGATGCCTAGATTTTCCACAGAACCAACATTTTCCCTTACCCTTACTGTCTTTTGACTTAGACCTGGCTATACCTTTTTTATCTTTCCCTCCTTCTGTAGATTGACCTATGACCACCATTGCTTCTATTGTTGAGGTTTCCTTACTGGATCTTTTCCTCATCTCCTCAAACAACAAAGCTCCCACAATAGTGTCATAATCAATGGCATCTGTTGAGATGAACCACATAGATGTGACCAAGTGATCCCAAGACTCAGGAAATGAACACAATAGCGTAATTTCCTTGTCCTCATATTCGTATGTTATGTCCATACTAGATAATTGACAAATCAGAGTATTTAAAACATTCAAGTGATCAACAATTTGTGTTCATCTTCCAGACACAAACGAATGGTACTGAGGACTCTTGCATCCAGAGATCCCAGTCCTCATCTGTCATGCTTGTCGGTTTCTTTATCTTTCGAGCCAATGCCTTTTGGAATCCTTGTTGCACAAGAAAATCCCGTATCTTGAGCTTCCACATCGCAAAGCTATTCTTGCCACTAAATTTCTCCACCTCAAACTTAAAACTCTGCACTTTATCCATGAATAGAAAATTCCAAAACCATTGCATATAAAACCAAACCTTAATATAGAGGAATTTTCTTACTCAAAGTTGAACCTCAAACGTCAAAAAAAATTAGTTAAAAGATTTTAAAGAAAACATTTTGTACGTCAAAACCTTTTACCAAATCATAAAGGGTCTGCCTCTTACCTTGTGATAGAAAAGGGTGATACTCTTCAAATAATTCCACCCACTCAAAAAAAGAAACGATCCTCCTTAAAATATTATAACATACTCCATCCATTAATTTACCATGGCCATCCTCTTACCAAAGTGATCCTCTTATTATCCATGCATTAAAAAAAGTCCACTTTCATAATACCTTGAGTTTTCTGCATGCATGCAACACACGAATTGATCTCTTGTAGTGCTTAGATCGAATCTTCCATGTGCAGGTTCAGTAACAGGTCACTCTCACACACCAGATTTCGTCTAATGGTTTTCTTGAACTTATGCAGATCTGTTCGGCTTGGCTCACCTACTTTGATACCACTTGTTGGGTAGCAGAAGAAAAATAGAGCAACTACAAAGCATAAAACCGAGAACAACAAATCAAACACAACAGTGATCACACAATTGACACAGTGATTTATGTGGAAACCCAATGCGGGAAAAAAACACTAGGCAATGATAGTCGATATTCTTATTATTCAAGGGAGAATTACAATAGCCAACACAGACATACAACCATCCTCTCCTCATAGACACACTATACTCCATAGTATTGTGTCTTTCTCACACACTCTACTACACATTGCTCATTGCTCACTTCACCTCTATGGGTATGCTCGTATATATAACATCTCTCAAACAACGAGACTAACTAATTATAATTAGATCCACCAGTTACACAATTGGTTCACAAAAGAGTGCATGCATGCACATTCTAAATATAGTTGCATGCATTTTCATGTTGGGAAATTAGTTGGCATGTTTCCAACAACTTTAACTTCCAACATAGTTCCAACCATATTTAAGACAAATTTACCAAAAAAAGCTAGATAATTTAAATACTATTTATTTATCTCACCCTTAAAACGTCATCCTAGCTTCCACTCCTAGACCCACGAGTGGCCTTCGACTCTTCTTCATGGGGCAGACATGTAGGATTTCAGATCCTAAAAGTCTTATCCTCTCAATTATTGCCTAGTCAAAATTCAAACATAGTGTTTTCAAAGATTTAAAGATGAAGATGTTTTCTTATGATTATAAAAAAATCACACTCTATTAAGAGGTTAACCTATTTTTAAATCATTAAAATATATATTTAATTTGTTTTTATACTTTTATTTAAAGATTAAATAATGTATATCTAATTTGTTTAAAAACTAATAGAAGTTAAATACATTTATGCTATTAATATTTAATAAAATTAAACCCATTTATGTTATAAAAAAAATAATAATCTACACTTAAAAAACATTAAAATAATAACATCCACTGTTCTTTAAAAAAAAATTAACAAATTCAAAATAAAAATACTCGTTATTAGAGAATTTTTTTTCTTTAAATAATTAACATAAAATAGTTAAATAGATAATAGTTTTTTAAGATTTTCTACTGCTAATATTCAAAGTTCAAAGAGGTTTTCTATTAATTATTAAAGTCTTGCCTGCGTGAATGGTTCCATTCAAAATTCAAAGAGCGTTTTCATATTCAGAACTTCGAGCTTGGTGAGACCGATGGAGCTTGGTGCCCACATTTCAAAAACCATTTCCATATTGAGAGAATCTCCTGCCCTCTCCCTTGCACCGCATGAATGATAGTTGAATATTTACTAATCAAAAGTTAGTCTTGATGCATTTTGATTAATGAGAGTGAGAGACGTTAGTTTCCATGGTTTATAATTGATGCATTTTGATTAATGAGAGTCGGAGAAGTTAGTCCCCACTTACTATGAGACAATTGAGGTGAGGTGATATGTTGCATGAATATTGAGTAAATGATTGTTAAGTATTAAATTTATTATTTAAAAGTTTTGTCTCTTAATTTTTTTCTATTCAAAAGTTAAACATTGGTTACTTACAATTTTTGGTGTCGAGTATGGGGCACTCAAATCAACTTATTTCCGGTGAGTCTTTCCACACATTTTGATCATTTTCTGAAAAACCGATGATTTAGGTCATCTTAAAATTGGTCAAATCCATAGAGGCAAATTTTCCATCATATAGATAGAACTCTGATTTCCAACATAGTTCCAACTAAATTTAGGACCAAATTTACCCAAAAAAAATAAATATTTGATATTATTTATCCCAAACTACAAGTCTTATCCTCTCAATTTTGGCCTCAACTATAATCTGTTCAAAATTCAAACATAGTGTTTTCAAAGACTTAAAAATGGTAAAGTTTTATTCTAATTATAAAAAAAAACTTTCTCTTTATAATAATAATCTATTTTTAAAGTCACAGCCCTTGATGGTCCAATTCCATCAACACCCTTGATGGTCCTATTCCATCAACGCCCTTGATGGTCCAATTCCATCACCCTTGATGGCCCAATTCCAATTTCTCTTTGTGAACTTCACAGTCTTCAAGAAATGGATTTCTCTTCCAACAATTTGTCGGGTGGAATACCCAAGTCATTGGAAAATCTCAAAATTCTTCGCCACTTGAATTTTTCATTCAACAAGTTGTCAGGAGAAGTCCCTAGAGGTGGATTTTTCAAAGATCTTGGTGCCACTGAGTTAATGGGAAATCTTGGTCTCTATGGAACTTACGTAGGTTTGTTCCGATGATCTACTCAAAAACATAAAAGTGTTTTGCATTTGAAAAGAGTTATCATATCTGTTGTTACAGTGGTAGCCATTATTGTATTGCGTTTGTTTATGGGAATATTGTGGAGACAAAATCACAAGAGATGTACTCTTAGAGAGGTTGAGGCATATTTAAATGTGGGACATCAAAGAATTTCCTATGCAGAGCTCATCACTGCAACAAATCACTTTAGTGATGCCAACTTGTTAGGAGTTGGTAGTTTTGGGAAAGTGTACAAAGGGGTTCTTGATGATGGAACAATGATTGCTATAAAGCTTTTGAATATGGAAAATGAAGGGGCTCACAAGAGTTTTGACAGGGAGCGCAAAGTTTTAGGTAGAGTTAGACATCGGAATTTGATTAAAATCATAACCTCTTATTCAGACCTCCAAATCAAAGCTTTAATATTTCCATTAATGCCAAATGGAAGCTTGGAGAAGTGGTTATACCCAAATGGAGAAGAAGAAAGTGGTTTGAGTTTGATTCAAAGGTTGAATATAGCAATAGATATTGCACAGGCCATGACATATCTTCATCATCATTGTTTCATGCAAGTAATCCATTGTGATTTGAAACCTAACAATGTCCTTCTAGCTGAACATATGACAGCATACTTAATAGAATTTGGCATTGCTACCATATTTTTTGCAAATGATGAGGATTTGGCTTTCATTTCCACACATGCACTTAAAGGCTCAACAGGGTACATTCCTCCAGGCATTATTTAAACTAGATAGCATATTAAGCAATGTTATGAGTTTCTTATATTTATTTAAAACTGTGAAATAGAAACCTTAAGATGATGATCTATGAATGCAGAATATGGAATGGGTAGACAAGTTACAACAAAAGGTGATGTTTATAGCTATGGAATACTACTATTGGAGGTGATCACTAGAAAGAAGCCAACCCACAACATGTTTGTGGAAGGAATGGACTTGTGGAAATGGGTGTGGAGTCATTTTCCAAACCGAGTAAGAGAAGTCGTGGACATGGGTATACTGAGAATGATTGGTATATGTATTGAAAAAGATAAGGACCTCAATTGCCTCAATCAACTAATAAATGTGGGTTTTCTTTGCACAAATGAGTCCCTTGAAGGACGACCTACTATGATGGATATTTTGAGGACACTAGAAAGCATCAAAGACGCTTATCTGAGCCTCATCCCAAAATTTCAATCAGATATAACACAGTTGTTGGGCACTATAAGAAGTACTCTCAAGTTCAACAACATTCTAGCCCATTGTCATTAATTCCATGTAGTTTAAGTCTTATTCCCCTTTCCTTCTTTGTGTACAAATCTTTGTTATGAGATATGTGTGGCTCATGGTGTTTTGGAAATGTTTCAATTATTATAAAATTTCCCATTATATCTTAGGAAAACTTTAAGATCACTATCTTTTCTACATTTATAATTAAATGCATCACACTTTTGTTTTATTAAATACATCAAGAATTTTGTATTTGTTTTAAATGATTTAAAAAATAGACATTTGTAATCAAATGCATTACACTCTTGCTTTATTAAATACATAATAATTTTTTATTTGTTTTAAATGATTAAAATAATAGAAATAATTTTCAGTTTCAATAATTATTAAAGAGAATATCTTGATTAATATAATTATTGAAGTGAATATTGTTGGTTGTGGAGCCTGATTATCTTCCTGATTCAGAGGTCCTTGCTTTCAACCGTGTTTATACCCCATGAAGTATTTACACCCCAGAAGTATGTACACTCTTCAACACGGGGGATTGCAGAGGGG
>ML778873.1:687351-706441 GCA_009831015.1 Picea engelmannii
ATTGTAAGGATATTCTAAAGAAAACTACTTTGTAGGGACATTATGTTGGTCAAATATGTACAATTAAAATGTTGTCTATTATATTTCACTTTTGAATATATGTATGTTGTAGATGGGATGGAGGTGATATCAGTGATAAAAGATCAAGGGTTAAAACAATTGGGATCTTGTTCCATTCAGATAAATTGGGAAACCATTTAGGCTCATCGTTTTTATTAAATAATAATTTTTTAAAACAATTTGTATTATTAACCAGTCATGTTAGATGGTGTTGGTTAAATGTTTTATTTTTTGGATTTTTTGGCCAGAATCCGGCGATGTAAATCTAGACAAAATCATAATTTTTTGTTGTTTAAATTGCATTTCTAAATGTATAAATGGATTTAGCATGCTAAAAAACCCGTGGGACACTCTGATTATACAAAATTGATCACTTAAATCTACAGATTCAAACATTCCTCATCCAATGCCTTAAAAAAACCAAAAAATAGAATGTTTAGAATATAGTTTTTTTTTCTGTTTACAAATTCTGTACGTGACGATTATAATTATAATGATATGTTTGAATAGGAACCATGGGAAACTAATTTTCTATGTAAGACTTTTTCCCAATCTGTAACATCAGGAATTTGTAATACTTTTTGACTAATGAGCAATGTGAGATTAAAATATAGTTTTTGATTAAAAATGTTTGGGACAATGATTACACGCCTATCTCTATTGTTAAATTAATTTGTAAGACTTTTTGACTAATGAGCAATGTGAGATTAAAATATAGTTTTTGATTAAAAATGTTTGGGACAATGATTACACGCCTATCTCTATTATTAAATGAATTTGTAAGACTTTTTGACTAATGAGCAATGTGAGATTAAAATATAGTTTTTGATTAAAAATGTTTGGGACAATGATTACACGCCTATCTCTATTATTAAATGATAAGAGATATTTTTATTATAAAATAATAAAACAAAGATATTCTTTATTATAAAATAATAGATATATTGTTTTTTATAAAATAATAATATAAAGATATGTTTCAACTGAAACATCTGCAATTTTTTTTTCCAAAACGTCTAAGACTCATAAGCGATGTGAGATTAATTTCATTCCACTTAGAATATTCTCCATCGGTCTCACCAAAAATACAATTAAAAGAATAGAACTGCAATTAACCACTAAATATCAAATATATATGTTTTAAAAGCTAATATTCCTAAGAAAAAGAGAGTTATAAATGGGATATTTCTAAGAAAAATTCTCAAATATATATATATAATATATGTTGTTCTCATAAGAGAGTACATGAGTTCAATATTCAATGCCCAAGAGTGGATTTCAACTATGGATAGAATCCACCTTCAAAAACCCTACTGCGTTTCACTACAAAGTTCCAAAAGATTACACATAAATTTTACTAATATTTCTCTATCCTTTTGTAAAAGGTCCAAAATATGCAAAAAAATTTCTTTGGATGGTCCAAAATGACTAATGTCAAATTACTAAATGTCCCATTGATAATAAAAAAAAAAACCAAGAAAACAAAGAGGTCCCCAGGTACTAGCTATATCATATACAAAGCCGCAGTGTAAGTGGGGATCCCTCCTGACCGTCCTACCATTTGTTGAAGTGGATCCTCCCTTCCAGAATCTGGAGGTATTTTTTGGAGAGTGTATCTTCTTCCACATTCTCTTACCTATAAATATCATTAAATTTGATATCATTGAAGAGTGTAAAAAGGATCCTTATCTTCTCCATCTAGCCCAAGAGTGAAGAAACAAAAAGATTACATTTATGATTTAACCAATCCACCACTATCTTTGAATCCCCTAATACCTGGAGCTGATCAATACCAAGTCTGTGTGCTAAAGATAAGCTTTCCCAGACACCAAGAAGTTCTTCCCTAGTATTTGTTCCCATCCCACAATTTAAATTCCACCTGTAGTATGTGTTCCCCCCAGTCCTTATGATACCTCCAACTCCAGAAAGTGTACGATTGTTTTTTGTAGCTCCATCAAACCAACATATGATTTGCATGGTAAGATCAAGAGGTTTCTCTTTTCTTTTGGGTAAATGGGAGAGAGGAATTCATGCACTGGTAGCATCCAACATGCCTCGGATCTGGCACACAACTCCCTAAATAGTAGGTGTAGGGGATTAAAAAATACAAGTGTTCCTAGCCAACCAAATAAACCAACAAGTCAAAGCAGGAAGATTCCTCTGAGCTTTCTCTTCCGTAAGCCAATTTTCATAACACCGTGTTAAGGAACTGCCTCCTCAAATAGTATTAAAATTTAAACTGTAGACAGAGTATACCAAACTGTGTGACTAAAAGTACAACTTGTAAAAATATGTAAAACTGTCTCCTCATCCCTAAAACATAAGGAACAAAAACTCAGTCCTTCCCATCCCCTCTTTCTAAGATTTTCCTAGGTAAGAATTTTATTTTCCAGCGCCAGCCATAAAAAAAAAATATCTTGTGTTCCAGATCCCATGTCCATTGTTTTCTTCGCCATCCTATAATAAGAGTCAACCAGTAATCCTTTGCCAGGGCATTGTAAATGTTTTGGACAGTGATAAAGCCTGAAAGAACACCACCTATCCAAATCAGTGAGTCCTCTTTAGCATGTAGTTGAATCCACAACATAATGAGAGCTTACAGTAAGAGAACCATTCAGCTGCCAGATTTCCCATGAGCTCTAAGTCGCCACTAGATTTCCATTGATTGGTAACAAAACCCAATGATACCTGAGCCGAAGCTTGAAATAGATAACATATGTTTTTCACCTTTAGTGCCTCACAAAGTTCTGGGGATAATAAAGAAGGGTATCCTATCCCCAAGATATTATCCAAACCAATTAAGATCGAGGATCCATTCCCAAGATTCCAGCTAATCCACTAGGTGATGATTGGTAAAGACTTCAACAAAATTTCACAAATCTGCGAAGCTACAGATTGTAAAGGTGAAGCTATCCGAAGCTAGGTTGCCACTAAGAAATAGGGGAAATATTTATCCTTGACCACATGTTGCCAAATTATTTCCTTAAACAAAACTAGCCACAATGAATTTGCTACCAGAGCACGATTAAAAAGGAAAAGATTTTGGATACCCCAACCACCCAGGTGTTTTGGCTTTGCAATCGTCTCCCAACTACATAGATGTATTCCCTGAGTCTTTCCTCCCCCTGACTAGAGGAATTCAAAGATAAGCATATGGATCCTAGATGGGACAGAGGCTGGAACCACTGCTAGGGCCATCCAGTAGATAGATGAAGTTTCAAGAACCGATTTAGCAAGTGTAAATTTTCCACCAAGTGTCAACCACCGATTGCACCACTGTTTGATCCTTTTTTCAAATTTTACAATTATCCATCTCCAATATTCAAAGGTACTCTTCTCTGCTTTTAGAAAGTACCCTAAGTAACGAAAAACCACAGACATCTCCACAAAATTATATGAAAACAAAGTCCTGAACTGCTCCAGAATTACTCCATGGATCCCAGAAAAATGAAATGTCGATTTTTGAGAACTAATTTTTAATCCCGAAGCACAACAGAACAAATCTAGTATTGATTTGATCACTTGCCATTCATCCAAAGAAGCCTTAGACATGATAATAACATCATCAACAAATATAAGATGTAGAATTTTTATAATCCTGGAAACCTTAAAGCCTGATAAGTTGCCATCCACTTGTCCCTTTTTTAAAAGGAGACTGATGCTTTCCATAACAAGAATGAAGAGTAATAGCGAGAGAGAGCATCCTTGGCACAATCCCCGTTCGCTAGTTAAGGAAGGAGATGCCTCCCCATTGATCAGTACCAAAAATGAGGAGCTAACCACACAACTTATTATCCAATTTATAGAATGAACACTGAAACCCGTTTGTACAAGTATCATGTGAAGGAAATCCCAATTGACACAGTCATATGATTTCCTAAGATCCAGCTTGAGAATCAAGGATTTTTGTTTTCTAGATTTAATACTATGAATACATTCTTGTGCAGTACCAATGGCATCCAGAATTTTCCCACCCTTTAAGAATCCAAGTTGTTCACATGAAAGATCCCTCGAAAGAATAGGTTTAATCCTATTTGCAATAACCTTAGAAATCAACGTGTAGCATAGATTGGAAAGCGCAATTGGTCTATAATCCCCAAAGGTCCAAGGATTATTCTCCTTTGGGATTAGCGCCAAGAATGTAGAATTTAAGGAACTTTTGATCCTCCCTCTAGTCCTTGTGTATTCAACCAAGTCCACTAGGTCATCACCCACAACATCAAATAATTTCGTATAAAACTCAATTGTCCACCCATTCGGACTTGGACTTTTGTCAACTAGAAAGAGTTTCAATATATACAAAATTCACTGTTTAGTGACCAGTCTATCAATGTGAGTATAATCCTCAGTAGATATAAAACGAGGATACAATTGAACAAGATTCAATATATCCGCAGGTGAGATATGGGGATCCTCAGTAAATAATTTCTTGAAATATTTGTTTGCCTCAGACTTAAGAGCTTCTTATCCTCTATTTTCTTTCCCCAGATCATCCCAGATATACCAGAGATGTTTATGATTCCTCTTCGCACTAGCGACTTTATGAAAGTGCTTAGTATTCTGGTCACCACACTTTAACCAAACTGCATGACTTCTTTGTCGCCAATGTTCTTCCTCAATGAGTAGAAGACGATTGTGTTTTGTCTTCAAAGACTTCAATCTGCAAGAATTTAAAGGGTAAAGCCCAGATCTTGGTAGATTTGAAAGAGTAGCCCTGATATCCTCTTCAAGAGAGGATATTATTTTTTGTTGTTCAGATCGTCTAATCCACACCCGAGATTTGATCTGAGACTTTAAGACTTCCAACTTCCAAACAAACCTGATCTGAACATTTGTTTCCACTAAAAAACCAAGATATCGCCAAACATCAGAAACAATAGGCATGAAATTCACCTCATTCAACCAAGAAGGATTTAATTTGAAATGATATTCCATCGAGAAAGGTTGAAATTCAATCTAAACTTCCATCGGTGCATGATCCGAAACAAAAGGAATTTCCACCCAAGACTGAAACCTACCCACATCATTTAGAAGTATTTCCGAGACAATTACTCTATCGAGACCCTTTGAAATACTATCCCTGCCACTTCTACCATTCCTCTAGGTTGAAATAGTCTCGACCCGTACCAAGTCAATCAAATGATGTTCCAACATCATATTCATGAAATAAACAACGAGTTTGTCCAGCTGTGCTTCCGCACCCTAGAATTCACCAGCTCCTAAAGTAAATTTTAAGTCACCTGCAAGAATCATATTCTTAGAGTCCAGTAAACCCCCAGAGCCACCCGATCCCAAAATACCTTTCTCTCAACACAGGACCCATAAACATTTAAAAAAAAATATCCTGTTTTTTTTGAAGTGAGATGCCTTTAAGCATAATACCCCCGATACACAACGAGGGCACCAACATGAACTTATTTGGATATCAAGCTGCCAAAATCCCTCTCAAATTTCCGATAGAACTTACCACACAAGTACACCAACTAGGAACAAATTTTAGCATGAAGTGACGTGCCTTTTCCTCATCTACGAGTGTTTCTTGTAAAATGTTCACATCCGACTTAACTTTTCTACAAACTCTGCGCATGGAGGATTTTTTAAGTGTCCCTCCTACCCCACAAATATTTAAGGATAACGGAATCATGGTATGGCACAGACAAGGGATTTCATGCCTCTAAGCACCCCAGAGTCTGTATCAGAAGAACAATTAACAACAGGTGCAGTCATCGAGAGAGTGGCCTGCTTTCGGGCACTTCTCGTCTTTATCAGGAAAGTCTCAAAACCCATCCCTTTAGACCATGCATAACTTGATCCTACTCCCCCACAATGAAGTTTAGAAAGGTTTAGTAAATCTTGGCAAGGGTAAGATACAATTACCTTTATATGTTGTAAGCGACACTAAGGTATTGGCCTCCCGAGTAGGATGAACTAAAGACTCTAGCGTCTCCCTAAGTGAACATTCACTTGGGATAGCCTCTGGATAAATAGAAAATAAGTAGGGATCAGTCCCCCCCAAGTCTTCCCCCATCCTTGTGATCTCTTTTATTGCATGGGAATCAGGAAAGGTAGCCCCCACATCCATAGAATGATTAACAGATACTGAGAGACTTACCCTGGGTTCCGAAAAAGTAGAGTGGGCCCTTACCAAGTTGTGAGCAGGTTTGAAAACCCCTGAAGTAAGGGAGAGATCTCTTAAGTGCATGGAACCCAACCCAGATGTCAAAAGGTACTCTAATGACTCAGAAACAAGTAGAGAAGCTAGAGTAGGGTCACATGGAGGGCTAACAAATTTAGTCGCAGGTAGATATGACGCATCCAATGCGATCTTTTCCCAAGTAGTGAGAGTATTAAAAATACTGGGACAATGAACTTTTAACTTACCTATAAGAGTGTTTGAACCTGATTCATTCGGAGAGTCTGAGGAGATAGGGAAAGGTACTTATCAAGTAGCCGAGACAAATTCTGGGGAATCAACTCTTAGCATTTTTCGGAGTCGAGAGTTATCTTATTCTTCCTCCTCCTCGTAGCCCTAAAAAGAGTTTCTTAGGTGTCCTGTCTTTCTGTAGAGGGTACAACAGAATGATATCCCCAAGTAGTCAAGTCTCTATGAAATATATTGATCCCTCCACTGAATGTCCAGTGTTTCCAACAATCCATAATGTATATCAACCTCTATCAATATCCTACCTATTTTTCGTTCCAGCACACACAAAGAATTATCATCCACACAGATAAAGCATCCCAATGCATTACCAATGGCCATTAATGCACTTTTGTTCCATAAATTTAACGGAATCCCGAGGAGCATAATTCACAGGTGTCTGAAATGGAAATACTCCTGCGCTGGATCGAAAGAGATCCTCCATATCTTAAGCATTAAGCTCCCACCATCAAAAGGCCAAATCCTACCTAGGATTTTCTCCACATCCTCTGTCAAATGAAAACGGAAACCGAACCAGCCACGCAAGAGAAAAAAGTGTTAATATTATGGTAGATTTGGGAGGTATGAACCTCTATTGTGACCTATGATGAGACTAGAATCCTCCAGAAGGAAGCAAAGAATTGAAGGAAACCCTAAACAAGTTGTCAGTTGGACAAATACATTTAAAATGAATTTATCTATACCCAGAAAGATAAGTCGGCCCCAGTTAGCCTGCCTAGTTCACTATAAATATAGGGCGCCAGTTCTCATTATTCATCATCTCAGCAGTTGCAGAGAGAGCCAAATCTGCACAGGCAGTTGCAGTTTTGGTGCGCAAGTTTCTGGGAAATCTGGGAAGGTGGTGTGCTAGCTTCTGGGTGGGATCATCTATTCAACTTAGTTTCTATTCTTGCTTGGTGCATTATTCTCTCTTGGCTATTATATTGCTACCAAGATTCTCTTCTCGATCAAGGTCAAGGTGCTCGAAGGGTGTCTTCGGCCAGTGGTTGGGTGATGAGGGTATCGTCAATGGTAAAATGAGCACAATCTTCTATATTCTAACAAGTTATGGGCTCACACCCCTTCAGTCATCCTAAAATGATGGAAGAAAACATAGCCGCTAGACATTGAATCTTGTTGAGGAACTGCCACTAGGGTTACTAGTAGGAGTAGCTTCCAAAGCACTGCAGCTAGGGTTACTAGCAGAAGCAGTTGCAGAAACCCTAATTCTCAAATCCAACATCTTGTGATGAAGCATCTTTCTCAAAGAGAATATATTCAAATGTGTCGTAACTCAACACACCTCTTGGCTCTCTCAAAAGACAGAAATGATGAAGTAAAATTTTTGGATCAAGGCATGACCAGTTACCAGTCAACCGAAGACATGTGTGAAACAATCAGTCTCTTACACTACTCAACACTTACTAGGACAATTGGAGACGATATGTGGATAACTGAAAGTGGAGCTTCCAGGCACATCACGAGAGATCAAGCTAGACTCTCAAATATAAATGAGAGAAAGACATCATACAAAGTGGAGCTTGGAGACAAAAGCACTTACCCAGTCAAAGGATTTGGACAAGCCTCCGTCAAGTTGGAATCAGGTAATCATGTTCACTTAAGAAATGTTTTATATGTACCTGGTTTAGAAAAGAATCTTGTATCAATATCATGTTTAGAAGACAAAGGGAAAAGAATAGCCTTCATGGATGGAAAGGTGTTATCATGGCATAATAATTCCAGTATAGAAGATGCTAGGGCTATTGGAAGACATGAAAGAAATCTATATAGACTACTAGAATGAAATGAATAAGCTCTAGTACATGATGAAGTCAACCCTAATGAACTTTGGCATAGAAGGTACGCTCATATCAATTATCAAGCATTACCTTTCCTCATAAAAATGGTTGAAGGAATACCAGAATTGAAATCCACACACGAAGGAATTTGCAAAGGATGTGCCCTAGGGAAGAATATCAAGAAACCATTCCCAAGTAGCAACAACAGATCTAAGGAAACCCTAGATCTAATACACTCAGATGTTTGTGGACCAATGCCATTCAGATATCTAGGAGGATCTCTTTACTACGTAACCTTCATAGATGACTATTCAAGAAAGACGTGGCTATACCTACTGAAATCAAAAGATGAAGTATTCAGCAAGTTCCAAGAATTCAAGGCAGAAATAGAAAACCTTACAAACAAAGAAGAATAGATAATGAAGGAGAATACACCTCAAAGGAGTTCGTTGCATTCTGCAAATCGACAGGGATTAGGAGGGAGTTGATTGTTCCTCATAATCCTCAACAAAATGGTGGAGCGGAAAGAAAGAATATATCTATCGAAGAAACGGCAAAATCTTTATTGAATGATCAAGATATATCCATGTTCCTATGGGGAGAAGCAGCAATGACGATAATATATGTACAGAAAAAAATCCCTCATTGTATATTGAAGGACATGACACCATAAGAAGCATTCTCAGGTAAGAAAACTAATGTAGAAAATCTAAGAATATTTGGATGTCCAGTTTACTCTCATATTCCCAAAGATAAAAGGAATAAACTAGAACCCTCAGGAAAGAAGGGGATATTTGTGGGATATAGTAATTCATCCAAATCCTATAGAATATATATTCCAGAACAACACAAAATATAAGCAGAGACGTAACGTTCAATGAAAGGATGGCCTTCAGAAAATCTATTGAAGAAACTATAGAAGAAGAAGAAATTGAAGAACCAAATGAAGAAAACACAGAAAGAAAAAATAACAAAAAGGATCAACCTGATCATCCTATGGAGCCATGTGAGAAAATTGATCTAGATATCATACCAAAGAATAAGAAACGACCAGCTTGTCTTGAATCCACATTACAAGACGTAGAAAGAATCAAGGTTCCAGACGGAACATCTAGGAAGAGTAAAAGACCAAAAAGATTCTCAAGTTATGCAGCATACATGACAAAGATTCTAGATGAAGAACTTACTACATTCAAAGAAGCAGTCCAAAAGGGTCAATGGAAATAAGCTATGGTGGAAGAACATCAGTCCATTATGAAAAATGAAGTATGGGAAATTGTACCCAGACCTAAAGAAAAATCAGTGGTAACCTCAAAATGGGTATACAAGATCAAACATGCAGCAGACGGAAGTGTGGATAAATATAAAGAAAGATTCGTGGCTAGAGGGTTCTCCCATAAGGAGGGAGAAGATTATGATGAAACCTTTTCTCGGGTGGAAAGGTATACCTCCATCAAAGCTATCATATCTCTTGTCGCTTCCATGGTTTGGAATCTACACCAGATGGATGTAAAGACAACCTTTCTCAACGGAGCTATTGAAGAAGAAGTGTATATTGAACAACCTCAAGGATTCGAGGTACATTCCAGAGACACTCATGTTTGCAGATTGAAGAAAGCTCTATATGGACTCAAGCAAGCTCCAAGGGCTTAGTATGCCAAAATGGACAACTATCTAACAAGACTTGGTTTCTCCAAGAGTCATGCAGATCCAAACCTTTATTACAAAGTCATGGATAATGCACCTGTGATTCTACTATTATATGTTGATGATATATTCATAACAAGTGAAGAATCTCTAATCATCCAGTGCAAGAAGGAATTAGCCTCTGAATTTGATATGAAAGATCTAGGTCTCATGCATTATTACTTGGGACGAGAAGTATGGCAGAAGCGTGGTGAAGTATTCCTTGGACAAGGAAAGTATGCAATAAAGATCCTTCAGAAGTTTGGAATGATGGACTGTAAGTCCATGGGCACTCCTATGAATGCAGATATAAGAAAATTAAAAGTCCCATATTCCAATCCATTTGATCCATCTCTATATCGACAACTAATTGGATCATTGATGTATTTGGTAAATACTCGACTAGATATTTTCTTTGCTGTAAATACATTAAGTCAGTTCCAGGTGGAACCTAGACAAGAGCATTGGATAGCTGCAAAGCATGTCTTAAGATATATTTGTGGGACAATAAACTATGGCCTAAGATATACCATATCCAGTGATATCCAACTTCATGGATTCACAGACTCTGATTGGGCAGGAAGTGTAGAAGACATAAAGAGTACTTCAGGTATGTGTTTTAGCCTAGGCTCCACTATGATATCTTGTAGCAGCAGGAAACAAAAGTCTGTCACACTCAGTACAACAGAAGCAGAGTATATGGCATCTTGTGAAGCATGCACAGAAGTAGTATGGCTAAGGAAGTTAATCTCCAATTTGTTTGATCAGACTCCAGAATCGACCATAATATATTGTGATAATTAGAGTTGCATAAGATTATCCGAACATCCAATGTTTCATGAAAGGTCGAAGCACATTGAGAACCCAACTAATTGTTATAAGTATGGATGAGAACCATATCACAGGTCAAATTCCATCTTCCTTGTCTAACTACAGAAATCTTTAGGTATTGGGATTAACCCTTAACTAGGTAACTAGTAACATTCCAGCGGAGTTGTGTAGCAAGAACACCCAGTTGACAGGACTCTATATATATGGTAATCAACTGAGTGGAAACATTCCTTCTTCCCTTTTCAATTGTACTAAGTCTCAACTGATCAATTTAGGGGTTAACCAGTTCAGCGGTGTAGCGCCCACAGAGTTTGGTAAGTTGAAGCATCTCTATTGGCTAAACTTAGGAGACAATCAACTGGCTAGCGACAACTCCATGACCTTGCCCGTTCTTATTGCTCTTACTAATTGTTCCAATATAAAATCAATACAGTTAGACAATCATCATTTCATGGGACGTTTGACCTCTTCTATAGGCCGCCTCTCTAAAATTTACAGGTTGAACTTGGGCGGTAATGAATTAGCAGGATAAATACCTCCACAGATTGGAAACTTAAGTAGTTTAAATGTTCTTGGTTTAGACACCAATTGTTTTATAGGTTCAATCCCTTCTTCATTTAATATACTTCAAAAGTTGGAGAGGTTATATTTGGCATTCAACAATTTACAAGGAAACATCCTGACGGAAATTGGACAACTCAAAAGTTTAGGTTCACTATACCTCAACTAGAATAATTCTTGATTCTGTTGCCCATCTCCAGCAGCTAAGATATCTACATCTTGGTCTAAATCAGTTATCGGGTAATATACCTGCAAGTCTAGGGAAATGCATGAAATTACTATTGCTAGACCTATCACACAACAAGCTCAGTAGACACATACCTCCAGAGGTTGCAGGCCTTGCAAATTTAGCTTTTTATTTCAACCTGTCCAACAATTTATTACAAGGCCCTGTGTCGTCCGCACTGACCAAGATGAGTATGCTTCAAGATATAGATATCTTTGCAAATGGGTTAATTGGTTACATTCCAAGTGCACTAGGAAGTTGTGTTGAAGTAGAATACTTGAATCTTTCCTACAATTCCCTTGATGGTCCAATTCCAGTTTCACTTGGTGAACTTCAGAGTATGAAAGAAATGGATTTCTCTTCCAACAATTTGTCAGGTAGAATACTCAAGTTGTTGGAAAATCTCAAAATGCTCCACCACTTGAATTTTTCATTTAACAAGTTGTCAGAAGAAGTCCCTAGAGGTGGAGTTTTCAAAGAGCTTGGTGCCACTGTGTTTATGGGAAATCTTGGTCTCTGTGGACCTTGGGTAGGTTTATCACCATGCTCTACTCATAAACATAAAAGTGTTTTGCATTTGAAAAGAGTTATCATACCTATTGTTGTAGTGATATCCACTGTTGTATTGTGTTTGTTTATGGGAATCTTGTGGAGACAAAATCGCAAGATACATACTCTTAGAGAGGTTGAGGCATCCTTGAATGTGGGGCATTGAAGAATTTCCTATGCAAAGCTCATCATTTCAACATATGACTTTAGTGATGCCGACTTGTTAGGAGTTGGTAGTTTTGGGAAAGTGTTCAAAGGGGTTCTGAATGATGGTACAATGATTACTGTCAATCTTCTTAATCTGGAAAATGAAGGGGCTCACAAGAGTTTTAATAGGGAGTGCAAAGTTTTGGGTAGAGTTAGACATCGAAATTTGATTAGAATCATAACCTCTTATTCAGACCTCCAAATCAAAGCTTTAATATTTCCATTAATGCCAAGTGGAAGCTTGGAGAAGTGATTATACCTCGATGGACAAGAAGAAAGTGGTTTGAGTTTGATTCAAAGGTTGAATATAGAAATAGACATTGCATAGGCCATGGAATATCTTCATCATCATTGTTTCATGCAAGTAATCCATTATGATTTGAAACCTAACAATGTGCTTATGGGTGAAGATATGACTGCATATTTAATAGACTTTGGTATTGCTACCATATGTTTTTCAAATGATGAGGATTTGAATTTCATTTCCACACATGAACTTAAAGGATCAACAGGGTACATTCCTCCAGGTATTATTTAAACTAGATAACATATTAAGCAATGTTATAAGTTTCTTATATTTATTAAAAACTGTGAATTGGAAACCTTAAGATGAGAATCTATGAATGCAGAATATGGAATTGGAAGACAAATTACAACAAAAGGTGATGTTTATAGCTATGGAATACTATTGTTGGATATTCTCACTAGAAATAAGCCGACCCACGACATGTTTGTGGAAGGAATGAACATGCAGAAATGGGTGGGGAGTCGTTTTCCAAATCGAGTAAGAGAAGTGGTGGACATGGGTCTACTGAGAATAAATGGTACATGTATTGAAGAAGATAAAGACTTCAACTGCCTCAATCAACTAATAAATGTGGTCTTGCTTTGCACAAACGAATCTCCTAAAGGACGACCTACTATGATGGATATTTTGAGTACACTACAAAGCATCAAAGACACTTTTTTGAGCCTCGTTCAAAAATTCCGATAAGATATAACACATTTGTTGGGTAGTAGAAGAAATACTCTCAACAACAATAATGAAGGCCAAAGTTCATCAACATTCTAGTCTATTGTAAGGGAGTGGTGGTTGTATAACTAAACCATAAAGTAATTTGAATCCACTGTCATTAATTCCATCTAGTTTAAGTTGATTTTCAATATTATGAAAAAACACAAATTGTTTCCATCATTTTATGAATGGATTGCGTCTATGTAGGGAATAATTGGTTAGCATAATAGAAGCAAGAAACAAACATAACTACATAATATAACTTTGAATATGTTGTGCATCATGTTTGAATCTATTTTATTTTCACTATAATCTAATGTGTATTGGTTCAAAGATGAAAGAGCTCAATTATTTTTGGGTTTTCATTTTTAATGATTTCTGTAATGCCAATACTACAGATCTGATCCGATGGGTTATGTTGCCTGGAGATTTTGCAGTTATGTATTAGTAGTTTTTAAAAATATATTTTGTGTTAATTTTCTATTAATTATGTTGTTGTTATAGAAGTAGTAATCTAGTTAAGTATTCTAATTTGTAACATTATTGATACTAGTAATCTATTTCAGTATTATGAAATTACTTAACCATTTGGTAGGGATTGTAATTTAATATTGTTTGTTAAGTTGTTATTGAAGTAACATGAATCTTTCTCAATAGGAAAGGATTGACATGCAATTTTTACTTCTATATTTGTTATTAAGTAGATGAGATTTGAAAAAGAATGTGTTCCTAAGGCAAGATTGCAAAGCAAAATGGATATGTGTGATATTTTGTACACATGTGTGATATTGGATATGTGGTATTTTGCATTTGTTGGGATTGTGTTTGAAGATCACCAAACTATCTAAGTTTGGAGTTTGTTTCTTTTCCGTAGGACTGATATCTATTGTATAAAATAAACTGAATCTACTTCCATCTGTGTTATTAGACGATAAGTCTGGCAAACTGGTGACAGATTGGGGAAGGATGTGCATGCAAATTTTCATATCTGACACCCTGCTCTACAACTGAATTCTGATTAAATCCCACAAAAGGATCGCTAGTTTCCTCTTACTTTATCATCAACTAACCACCAAACTGATTACTATTTAGGATTTCAGTCAGCCCGCCTCCGGCCTCAATCGTTCATGAGGAAGTCGATCTCAATGAACATCCAAAAACCCATTGTTGGACGAAGACTGCTGGAAAGAAACGATCAGAAATTTTTGAATAGTATCTGAAATAACTCCATGATATCGAAATTAAAGCAATTTTTGCTTACAAAAGTTGTTGACTTCATGTATTGTTACGTGTTGAGAGGAAACCAATGAGGCTCATTTTTCTTATTAAATAATAAATATTAAAAACAATTTCTATTATTATTGTTATTAAGTAGAGGAACGAGTAGTGTGAGATTACAATACAAATTTTTTTATAAACTCTTACACATCGATTTCATGTTTTATTTTTAATATTGAATTATGATTGGTTTCTACTTATGCGAGATTACACATAATAATGTAATTCTCACAATGCTATTTAAAAAAAATAAAGAGTCTAAGACTTTGATGTGAGATTAAAATAATTTTTTTGTTTAAATTTTTTTGGCTCGATGGTTGTATAACTAAACTATAAAGTAATTTGAGTAAATTTTCATTAATTTTATTTAGTTTAAGTCTTATTTCTCATTCTTTATTTGACTAGAAAACCACTCTCAATAATGTTTGGAAAATGTTTTTATGATTATAAAATTTCCTATCATATTTTAAGAAAATTTTATGTTTGAAGTTTTATGTTTAAATACATCAAGAGTTTTGTATTTGTTTTAAATGATTAAAATAATAGAATGATTGTTAGTTTTAAGGATTATTAAAGATAATATCTTGATTAATATCATTATTGAAAGGAATATCTTGATGCATTAAATAGATTTGTGTGCATGAGAGTGTGCTAGACTCTATACCTCACTTCTAACCTCAACTAACATAGCTCACTTTTAACCTCAACTAACATAGCTCACTTTTAACCTCAACTACCAGAAATTGTCAATGGAAACTAATTTGTAGGGATATTCTAAAGACCTTGAGTGAAGGAAGATATATGTGTCTAGGATCATCTAAAATAGACAAGGAAATTAAAACATGTAATTTTTTTTTTCTACTTTTCAACCCTAGTTGTGCTTGTTGTACATGTGATAACTAGACTTTCCTACATTTAAAAATTGATGAGGTTGTTTTTCCAATAAATTTTAAGTATTTTATATTGATTTGTATTCATAAATGAACCAGAAGTTCATAGATTTTTTTTAATCCCTCTCAGTGTTTAATAGATCTGAGGTTAAAATGGATTTTATGCTAATTAGTATTTTGAATTGAATCATATTGGTGAATGAATACATTCCCTACTCTAACTCCAAACTCTTATGAGAGATATTTCCAATTTTCTTGGAAGAGCCCCAAAAAACATAGTAGAAGAACTTGGAATCTTTGGATGTGGTTGGAACTTGGAGACTTTAGCACGTATACATGTAGTGGGTCATGCTTCTCTACATGTGAGTATATTATTCAAGGGTTGGATGGGACTGATTTATGCATCCTCTTGAAATTTTATATGCCTAGAGATCAAATGCATTCATTTTCTCCATCACTTCTTAATTTGTTTTCCTTAGAAACCTTAAAATCTTGCTAAAATATCAATGTCCCTTTGTCCAAAACCAAGTATACCACGTATTTTGATGAAAATATTAATGGATTAGGTACCTTGTTAAAGGCCTCAATCCGGTCTCTTGGTTAAGGAAACATGTCCATGGTTAAAAGGTTTAGAGTTCCAGTTTGCTCAATATTATCGGTAATGATTCCATTGGCTTGTTTCAATTCAAATACAAGGTTGATATGTTGTCCAATTTCTGCTTCTTACATTATTTCATATCGACAAATTATATACAAATAAATATGTATGAAGATACAAGGAAGAACATTTAGATTCTCCTAAATCACTATAGACTAAAAAGCGTATTTGATGGATATACGAAGGAGATTTCAATCTTATTAAAGAAAGATTAAAGACTCCTATGCTTTTAACAAGGATGTTGTAGTACACAAACTGTTTCCATCATTTCATGAATGGATTGTGTTCCTCTTGGGGATAACTAGTGAGTATAATAAAAGCAAGCAACAAACTTAACTACATAATATAACCATACATATTAGATGTTGTGCATAATGTTTGAGTATATTTTATTTCCATTGTAATCCAATGTGTATCAATCAAGGATACATCAACCAAGCAGCTTAAGAGCTTATGTGTAGTTTCCTAAAGTGATCATTGTATGACAAGATAAAAGCATTAAATTTATCAAAAACTATGCTAGATGTTTTTAAGAAAAACTATAAATAAAAGCTCAAAATCCTTATTGTTTATATATGCTTCCACATCCTTATTTTAGAGTGATCAATATCTCATATCTAGAACAAATTATTACCATGTAGTGCTCCATATGGGCTATGATTTCTGTTAATTTTTCTTTCACATTAAAATTGTCAGTAAAATACCATCTTTTGTTTTTTAATGATTAAGTTGATCACTCTACATCATTATCATTTGATTTGCTTATCTTTGTGGTTGTTTGCTAACATTATTATATATAGCTAAGACCATTATGAGGAGATAAATATGGTCCAATTTAAATATAATAATATGATCTTGTAACTATAAATATCCTTTGAGAATTTAGACTTAAGAAAAAAATATGAGATATAATAATATTATCTTGTAACTATAAATATTCTTTGAGAATTTAGAGTTAAGAAAAAAAATATGTTATATCATTTGTTGTGTATCCTTGCTATTATGACATATCATGTGATTCATTAAACCATAATTTTAAATGGTTCATTGGGTTCTATGGCAGATTAAACTTGGAAAAACATAGCTTTTACAACAACACCCATTGCATAGCTTCATGGCATTATTTTGTATTGAAGATTTGTTTCATTATGAAGCTACACTCTTCCACTCTTCCCTTTATAAAGATTAATTTACATTTTATATGAGTTCTTGATGATAATTCAATTAATCTTGTGAAATGATCTTCATCTTCAACTAAAAAGTAATTGAGAGCAAGTGCATAAAATCATAATGAGTGACGCGACTTTCTTTCCTATGAGTGAAAAACACTAATATTTGTAAGAAAATAGAGTTGCAAATGGCCACATGATATCAAAACATTTATTATTTAAAACATTTTATTCTTAAGAAAACAAAGTTATAAATGGCCACTAAATATTAAAATATAAGTTTTAATGTTTTTGAAAAAATGGAATAAGTTATTTTATCATTAATTTGAAAAAATGGAATAAGTTGTTTTATTATTAATCATGTTGTAAATCAATTATTACATCATTTGATAGTTTCAAAAGACGGAATGCAAGAAATACCCCCTTGTAGTAGCTTTTAAAATAACTAAAGATTATTTTAGCAAATATAGATTAGTAAATGCATCTTAACATTAACATACATTCTTTTTAGCCATGTTAACCTAATGAGAGAGAAAAAATGTATATGCTACTTAAAGGATTCAATATGGGTCTATGCTAACTTATTTATTTTATATATTTTTTACATTATTTAATTAATGACCACCTTATTTTTAAAGTTATGCACTTTTTTGTTCTTAAGTAGAAATAATAACTAAGAGCAACTACATAAAATCATTATGAAAGATGTAGATTTCTTTCCTACAAGTGGAAAACTCTCATAATTTTGAAAAAAAAATCTGCAATTAGCCACTAAATATCAAAACATATATGTTTTAAAAGTTGATATTCCTGTAATGACCTTCCTCGTTACGACAACCATTCTAGTGACAGGTGCAATTTTTTTTTTTTTTTTTTTTGTGTTTACGGTGTATGCATGCGTGTAGAAGTAACAACACACTTGACTCTACGCCGCCCCTTGACATTAATACGACAGACACATAATTACAGCAACATAATACTCATTATTTGTTACTAAATAGCATTTAAATTTTTATTCCTTATGCAGGTAAAATGTAGCGAAAACATAATGTTTGTTTTCAATCTGAAACACCAAAACCTAAGAAAGGAGGTGGCGCAAGAGGAGAGGACCGCCTCGTTACATATGGTATCAGAGCGGGTTCGACCCGAGACTTGGGATCCACTACGGGTTTTGTTGACATGATTATGATGATTATTCTGTCGCTGATCGAGTTGATTGTTGTGGTGATGATGAGATCTTTCCAGCGCATGTCCGAGGCGCTGATCCGCAGAAGAATAAAAATTTAAATGCTATTTAGTAACAAATAATGAGTATTATGTTGCTGTAATTATGTGTCTGTCGTATTAATGTCAAGGGGCGGCGTAGAGTCAAGTGTGTTGTTACTTCTACACGCACACATACACCGTAAACACAAAAATAAAAATAAAAAAATTGCACCTGTCACTAGAATGGTTGTCGTAACGAGGAAGGTCATTACAATTCCTAAAAAAACAAAACAAAAAACAGAGCTACAAATTGCCATTGAATATCAAGATACATTTTTTAATGTTTTTTTAAACTAAAACAAGTAGTTTTAGTTTTAGGTTTAGGTTTTAATGTTTTTTAAAACTAAAAAATATAGTTCTAATATTCATCATGTTGTAAATCAGTAATTATATCATTTGATAGTTTCAAAAGAAGGAATGAAAGGAATATCCCTTGGCAATAGCTCTTAAAATAACCAAGATATGTTTTACCAA
>ML778873.1:706491-744798 GCA_009831015.1 Picea engelmannii
TATATATTCATTATGTAATTATCTCTCAACTATTTTTAGGATCCACCCTAAATTCGGCCTTTCCAACAAGATGACCCAAGTACTCGACTTCCGAGGCACCAAAAGCACATTTAGATTGTTTCAGGAAAAGTTGGTGTTGGGAGAGTAGATGGAGAACTCGATCCACATGAGCAAGATGGTTTGTCCAGATTTTTCTATAGATGAGGATATCATTAAAGAAAACTAAGACGAAATGATGAAGAAAAGTATGACAGACATGATTCATGAGGATTTGGAAAGTGGAGGGAGCATTACACAAGCCAAAGGGCATGTACAAAAACTCATAGTGGCCCTCATGAGTTCTAAAGGTAGTCTTAGGAATGTCTTCCTCTTTCATACATATCTGGTGGTAGCCAGAATGAAGATCAAGTTTTGTAAAGAACTAGGCGCCACTCAATTCATTCAAGAGGTCATCAATGCCAGGAATGGGAAATTTGTCTTTAATGGTGAGTTTGTTGCATGGATGATTTTAAGGATGGAAATTTATTTTAAAATGTAGAAACCTTGGTAAATCTTACTAATCCTTCATATGCCAACTATAAAATGTTTGGTGATATTTTTCTAAAAATATTCCAATTTCTAAGGATTTTATATAGTTTGTATAAAATTTTGGCAATTTTTAAGGTAAAATAATTTTATCGTATAGAATTTGGGCGAATGATTTTTAGAATAGCGAATCTTTTTTTGGGAAAAACCTTGGAAACTTAGCCCATGAGTGAAATTTAGCCCCTAAAATCATCCATGGTTTGTTGAGGGTGCGGAAGTCAGGACACATGCGACAAGAAACTTCTTTCTTAAGGACCATGATCACATGAGAAGAGTAGGGGCTCGTACTAGGGCGAATAACACCTGCATTGAGTAGTTCTTGAACCATTTTCTCAATTTCATTTTTTTGGGAAAAGAGGTGACGAATATTGGGAGGAAGGCTTGCTGGGACAAGAGGTATGGAATGATCATGAAAACCATGGGAAGGAGGGAGTCCCTGGGGAGTGGAAAAAACCACTTGATGTTTAGAGAGGATGGATTGGAGGTCATGCGGCACAAAGGGTGTCTCATTTCCTTGTATGGCATGGAGTTGGGAAATAATGCCAGAATGACCTTTTTTGAGCAACTTTTCCATGTGATGGGAACTAATGATCTCTAGGGAATCGACGGTGATGCCTTGGAACTTATATTGTTGGCCCTCCTGGTCTAATTGCATGGTTAATTCCTTAAAATCCATGAGAATGGGACCTAAAGTCCTTATCCATTCTGCACCCAACACAATGTCACAACTACCCATGTCGATAGAAAACATATGAGATTTCAGGTGGTAGTCACCAATTTGGAGACACACATTTTCACAATGCCATCCACATTTCATGGACCCACCATTGGAAATTATTGACTGCACTGATATAGCAATTAGTTTCTTGGGAAATGCAGCGATGAATAAAATTATGGGTGCTACCACTATCAACAAGAATGATGACCTTCCTATGCTTGATGTAACCAATTAGCTTGAGGGTTTGGGGAGTAGAGAATCCAGTGAGAGAATTTAAGGAAATGATCAATTCTACTTCGAGAGGGTATGAGGGAGGGGTTATTCCAGTGGGTTTAGGTGACACAGACACAAGGGGAGTCTCAACATCCTCTTCTGAAACATCCTCTGAGATGGACATAAAAATATTTTGTTCCTTACACTTGTGTCTCGAAAAACATTTTTCATCACAATTATAAAAAAGGCCTTTGAGTTGGCGTTCAACCATTTCAGCCTTGGTCAATTTTTGGATCTTTAGTCGAGTAGGAGGAGTGGGATTTACTGGTTTAGTGCAAGGAATAAAGGAGGGTTTCCAGTTTTGAGAAGATATAACTTATTGTGCTTCCTTATTTATTTTAGTATCCTCCACCCAAATATGAGTCCGAGCCATGAGGACATGGGCACGAATCGCATCCTTGAGGCCACTGATAAAAAATTCTCAGAAAAAAAACATCAAACATGCCCTCTGTATGAAAATCTAGTCACTCAAAAGAAGCTATAAAGTCTTCCATGGTGCCATATTGTTTCAACTTTGTCAAACAACCTATATTGTTGGCGTAAGTGTTAAAGAATTCATAAAGCTCTGCCACAAAGTGTGTCCAAGCAACATACCCTTGGAAGACAGTTTTTCTCCATCGCCACAATTTCCAACATTCTTGATTTAGATGGAGAACACCATACTAGAGTTTGTCCAACTCATCTGTAATGTCGTACAAAGAGAAATAATGTTCCATTTGAGTTACCCAACCATTGGGATCCAAGCCATCAAATTTGGTCACATCCACACATGGAAGGCGTAGGTCACGTTGAAAGTGATGGGGCTGAAAATTATGGGAATGAGAGAAAGTTTCACCTTTGGTATGCAAAGGTGGGTCAGATAAATGAGGATCTGCAGGGATATGCAATTTGGTGTAGATAATCATAGTGACATATTTAAGATGGGTAGTAATTCCTTGTTTGAGGTATTGTTTGAGTTCCTTGATTAAGGCAATGATGGAGGAATGCATGTTTTTATTGATGGTGGCAATATTGGCACTGAGTTGTCTCACTTCTTGTTGGGTCTCTGTGAAATTAGAGTGCAAGGTATTGAAGCAAGCTTCCAAGTCTTGGCTATGGGTATGGGCCATGATGATGAGGGAACCGAAAAGGGGTAGGTGGGGTCAAACAATTTTTTGAAAAATGATAAGTATGAATGCGATAAGGGCGAAGAGAGAAATCCAATGGAATATGTCTCAAATAATGGTGCCAACAAGATCCAGATTTTTTTATTTTTTTTTAGACCTGCGGAGTTATACTCTAATCTGAAGAATACTGCAGTGATGAAATTCCCAAATGATTAATCAGGAATAAATGTGTAGTAATTTGGCAACTCAAATGCACGAGACACAATTGTGTGGAAATAGATCTTGTTTGTTCTGTTTTTTTGTTTCCATCCCCAAAGGTTAGGTATTCAAGAGTTCTACAGACAAGGGTTTGCCCTATGCTATATCTCTCTGATATATGTGCAGGGTCAAATAGTAGTACTCAACCCAATATCTCAGGGCACCAACTAAGGAGGCTAGATCATTCCCTTAGCTGTACTACCTGACTACCCAGGTACTAGAGAGTATCTTCTCGAGTGTTGTTCTCGGTGGAACTATCGCAGTCAGGTGACCGATCGGTGTATCTATGGAGGGCTATAGGAAATCTAGGTCAATCCATATACATGTGTTTTCTGATGCGCTACCACTCGAAGAGGTACCAACAGGGGTTACAAGGGTGGCCAACAGATGTGCGCTTAAGTACCACTTGTATTTCCTGCATGTATGAATCCCCGACCGTGGGTTTATGCATGTAACGACATATATTTGTAGCTTAAAGATTCCAGAATACGTCTCTACCCTGAAAAAAAACTTAACCCACAATTTTCTGCTGAGGAAGGTGCTCTGATACCACTTGTA
The DNA here is from genome assembly GCA_009831015.1 of Picea engelmannii. Lineage (NCBI taxonomy): Eukaryota > Viridiplantae > Streptophyta > Pinopsida > Pinales > Pinaceae > Picea > Picea engelmannii. The sequence goes on from ML778873.1 coordinate 709,990, forward strand.
ATATTCCATATATAAAAAAGTATGCAGAACATAAATAAATAGCTAGAAATGGCAGATGAACAATAATATAACCAAAAAAACACCACAATAATACCAAAATGATACCAGAATAACACCAGAAAGAGCACTTTGATTACTGAGAGCAATGTTAACTTTCCTCTTCGAGGGGGTAACCTCCAGCAGAGCAGAGCTCTATTACAATAATATCCAATACAAAAGTTCTCATACCCTCGACTCCTATTTATACTAAATATGTCTATCAAAAGAACCATCTAGAGGAAGATCCTTCTAGAAGCGAAGACTTCTATTAGGTTTTCTTACATTGGACTTATTCTTCCTTATTGTTAGGCCTTATTAATATTAACCTTTATTACATCGGAATATATTATTCTACCTATGTGAGGGGTTAGGTCCCTAATAGATAACTAGGCTTCCCTACATTAAAAAATTGATAAGGTTGTTTTTCCAATAAATTTTTAGTATTTTAGATTGAGTGTTATTGATATAAATGAATCAAAGGTTCATAAAGTTTTTTTATCCCTCTCACTAAATAAATCCAAAATTAAGATGGATTTAATGTTAGTTAGCATTTTGGATTGAATCATATTGGTGAATGAATCCATTCCCTGCTCTAACTTCTTATGAGAGATTTGGGATATTTCCTATTCTCCGTGGAGAGCCCACAAAAGCATAGTATAATAACCTATAATCTTTGGATGTGGTTCCGAACATGGAGACTTCGGGACTTATACATGTTGTGGGTCATGCTTCTATGCATACAAGTATATTATTAAAGGATTGGATGTCCCAAAGTTATGTATCCCCTTAATATTTTCTATGCCTATGTACACCAGAGATCAAATTTGTTTGTTTACTCTATCACATCTTAATCTATTGTCCTTAGAAACTTTAAAATCTTGTTAAAGTATGAATGTCTCTTTATCCAAAACCAAGTATTTTGATGAAAAGATTAATAACTTAGGTATCTTGTTAAAGACCTCAATCTGGTTCTTTGTTTAAGGAAACATGTACATGGTTAAAAGGTTTAGAGTTCCACTGTGCTAAATATTATTAGTAATGATTCCATTGGCTCATTTCAATATTCAAATACATGTTTGATATGTTTTCCTTCTTATATTACATTGTTTCATATTGAAAAATTATATACAAATAAATGTGTATGAACATACAAGGAAGAACATCTAGATTTCTCATAAATCACTATGGACTAAAACATGTTTTTGATGGATGTAGAGAGGAGTTTTCAATTTTCTTAAAGAAATATTTGAAGACCCCTTGTGCTACAAATGTTGATGAGAAAATTCCATATTGTACAATCAAGTGCAATCGGTGTTGAGATCAGGTAAGCGCTAGGGTAGCGCAACCGTGCTTCAACTACTTGCTCTCTCTTCCAGTGTTGTCAGGGGAGGGGCCTACCCTCCTAACGCTGAGACTTCTCATGTGAAATTTTCAAAATCCTTATGATAAGAAGCAGGGATCTTCTTCATTCCATCGATCACCTCATGGGAATTTTCAACCTTATTGTTTTTAACAATGCCATCAATAAGCATCTTTGCAATCTTGAGATTGGGCATCAAATTTTAAGTATGCTCTCGCTGCAGAACTCATAAGTTCTATCAAAATTCCTTCCCTTTGATAGAAAATAAATGAAGGTGAAATAGGTCAGTAGACCTGGAACACACCCCTTACGAGAGATAACATAAAATATCCCTTTTGCCTCTGTCATATTATTTTCCCTACAAAAACCAACAATGAGTGTATTGAAGTGGATAATATTTGGATTCAATCCTTTAGAAACCATTTCATCCAAAATAGTTTTGGCATTGCTAGTTTTATGGCATCCACAAAGGTTGTGCATCGTAATGTTGTATGTTTTAATATCTAGAGGGAAAGATCTGGACATTTTTCCCAAAAGATCATCGACCTTCTTGTGTTTCCCTTGCTTGTACAAGGCCGATAAGATAGTATACTGATAAGATAGTATTATAGGTAGAAGTGTCAGGTTTACAGCCATGTTTTCTCATCTCACCCAAGAATAAATATGCAGACTTGTGCTCATTCATTTCACAAATAACCTTAACTACAATATCGTAACTTTTCAGGTTTGTTGATACATCCAATGTCTTTATAGAAATTATGAGCCAATTTGGGGTTTTTAGATTCAACAAGGGCATCGAGTAGGGTATTAAAGGACTTGATAGCCGGTGAAATATCATCTTTGCCTTTGAGGAATAATTGGTGAGCATAATAGAATCAAGCAACAAACTTAACTACATAATATAACATAATTATACATCTTAGATGTTGTGCATCATGTTTGAGTCTCTTTTATTTTCACTATAATCTAATGTGTAACAATCAAGGATACAACAAACAAGTAACTTGTTGAATTGGTTAGTAGTGTATACAGTTCATTGGTTCAAAGATGAAACGACTCAGTTTTTTTGGGTTTTCATTTTTAATGATTTATTTGATGCTAATACTACAAACATGATCTGATGTTGATCTATATCATAGAGATGTTTTCTCTTGATGGGGATTTTGTGGTTACCTGAATCTTTCTCAGCAGGAAAGGATTGACATGCAATTTTTACTTCTATATTTTTAGTTAAGTAGATGTGATTTGAAAATGAATGTGTTCCTAAGGCAAGGTTGCAGAGAAAAATGGATATGTGTGATATTTTTCATACAAAATAGATGTGTGGTATTTTTCATTTGTTGGGCTTGTGTTTGAAGATCACCAAACTATATGAGTTTGGATTTTGGTTCTTTTCAGTGGGACTGACCTCTGTTGTATAAAATAAATGAGCCCTCATTTGTAGTGTTACTTTGACTCCAAGTGAATCTGTGTTATGAGATGATAAGTATGGAAAACTGGTGACTGGACTAGATATTCATGAGTAAGTCGAATCTCAATGAACACCCAAAATCCCATTGTTGGACGAAGAGTATTGGAAAGACATGATCACAAATTTTCCAACGATATCTGAAATAATTCTAGAATGGTATCCAACAACTCCACAATATCGAAATTAAAGCAACTTTTGTTTACAAAAGTTGTTGACTCCATGTATTGTTAAGCACATCTTTCTTATTAAATAATAAATCTTTAAAACAAATTTTATTATTAAATAGAGTAATGATTGATGTGAGATTAAAATATAGTTTTTTGTTTGCAAATTATTGAGACACCAAGATGGATGTATGTTATATATATATATATATATATATATATATATATATATATATATATATATATATATATATATTATGTAATTAGCAATCAACTTTAAGCTATTTTTTTAACATTTAAACTTTTTTAATAATGATTTTGTATATTAGGCTCAAGTTATATTTATATAAATGTTGACTCCCCAACTCCAAAATTTTCAAATCGATGATAAATGGATTATGTATATAATGTCATTTAAAGAAGAAATTGCATGTTAAGTTGAGAAAAAATGTAAGAGCATATTATGTTAAGTTGAGAAAAAAATTCCATATGATGAAGACAATGCAAGCGAAGCTTTTATTGTATGGCGTGCACAATCTCTTGTTGTTGTTGCCAAGTGTTCTTGTAATGAATTTGATCATTTAACATTCATAACTTAGGATGTTGAAGATCAAGTGTTTGATAAATGGTTGCATGCCAAGTGTTTGACAAATGGTTACATGCAAAGTGTTTGTAGATAGGCCTTTTTGACAAGTGTTTGTGAAACCTATTAGATTGACTAGTTTTTATATTATCGTTAAGTCTATGTTGATGCATCTAAATTCACCCGAAAACAGTAAGGGGTTACCCCCAATAAGAAGTCTCAATTATACCTCTCATTGTTTGGAATAGGGAACCCATCTGAATTTTGTCCCAACAACCATTTGTGATTTAGTTTTACCAATTGCAGCTTGGTCCACCGATGAGGGTGAATGATGGATGGTTATGAAAATGGAATATGTAGATAAAGACCATGCAAATGAAGGTATCTAACCTACTTATAATCTAGCCTATCCTAGCTAGGAGTGATTTAACATAAGTGAATGAGTTGTGACATGAAACTAACTCTACCAATAACTTCACCCAGATAATTGAAATGAAGAAATAAAATCAGAGAACACATGCACATAAATATATAATGAGAATAGTCTAAGTCACTGTATCACATACATTGGCAGTTCATTCTCTCAGGACATGTAATATAAGAAAGAGTAACAAAAATGAAAGAAAACATGTATTGCATCAGAATATTCCATAAATAAATATGCTCTTACATCCCATGTGAACAATAAACATTCTTCTTAAAATAGTTCGTAGCAAAAAAATGACACATGTGAGTCCTTCTCTTTATCAAAAGTTGGCCTTGAGGGCTTCTCTATATCAACAATTTCAATAGTAGTACATGAAACCTCTAAGGAAAACTCTCCAATTTTTAGTTGACATTGTATTCCCAAAGTAGTTCATAAGTGTACAATGTTTGAAGATCCAAAAGCCCCACCTTTGGGTATAATTTTAGTATTTAATGAAGTTCAATGTGACCCTTCACCTTCTTCCTTCTTTCGTGACCTTTCGTCTTCCAACGCTGGTCTTGTTCCCTTTGTAATGATGAAAAACAAAGACAATTGTTACAATTCAAATTTATATTCTAGTACTGGTGGGACATCATATATTTCGACCATATGTGCCCTACGCACAATGAAGACTGCCTTAGACATGGAAACATTTTCATCATTCGAGTTTAACAGTCGATCGTCGTGGAGTTTTTGGATCTCCTCTTCATCCATTTGCCTTATATTTTCCTTTCTTCTCCTCTATTACAACTACATCTGTTGGTATTTCTCCTTCGTCGTCTTTGCCTATAGATTGCATCATGAGAATGTTAAGCGCAACCCTCCTCCGCTCGGTACCTAGCACCATTCAACATAGAATAAATGAACATAACTCCAAATAAACTATCAAGACTAATCATTAGAACACATATAACCGAAACATTAAATAATTAAAATATCAAGTAAACTTCCTTGGATTCAATCCTTGGTTTGTCTACTCATGATTGAGGCATTGTGTTCTCCGGGGCTGTCAACAAGGTACCAGACCTTCATATTGAAACATTAAGGAAATAGGTTAGGAATTTCTTAAAACCTATAACTAGAAAGTCATAACAATATTATTAAAATTATGAACCTTTCTCATCACAAAACTGAGCATTGTTTTCATAAAATAATATTATTACAATTATTAACCTTTCTTGTCACAATAGTTTCTCGGTACATGGCACCATTCAACATAGAATAAATGAGCATAGCTCTAAATAAACTATCAAAACTAATCATTAGAAAACATATAACCGAGACATTAAATAATTGAAATATCAAGTAAGCTTCCATGGATTCAATCCTTAGTTCGTCTACTCATGATTGATGGATTGCGTTCTTCAGGGCTATCAACAAGGTACTAAACACAGATCATTTTAGGGGCTAAATTTCACACATGGTCTAATTTTCCATGGTTTTTCCAAAAACGAGATTCGCTATTTTAAAAAATATTCGCCCAAATTCTATAGGATACAATTATTTTACCTTAAAAATCGCCAAAATTTTATAAAAACTATATAAAATCCTTAGAAATTTGAATATTTTTACAAAACTATCGCCAAGCATTTATAGTTGGCATATGAAAGATTAGTAAGATTCGCCAAGGTTTCTACATTTTAAAATAAATTTCCATCCTTAAAATCATCCCTAGTACTAAATATTCATCTTGAAAAATTAAGGTACTAGATCTTCATCTTGAAAAATAAAAAAATAAAAAAATTAAAGAAATATGTTAAGAATTTCTTAAAACCTATAACTAGAAAAATTCGTCACATTATTATTATAATTATGACCCTTTCTGATCACAAACACATTTCTTTCATAAAACAATATTATTACAATTATGAAGTTTTCTTGTCACAAAAGTTTCCTCTTCAACAAATGTCTGCATCAGAATGTTTTCCCTATCATTGGGAGGTAAAGTCAAGAACTGGTTTAAAACTCTCCCAGCTGCAAGCATTAACAATTTCCATTAGTTTGTGCAAGCTTTCCTAGATCAATGGGTGATCATGAGAAATGTCTTTCTCATCCTAGAAGAGTATGACCATTTGAAAAGACAGCTAGGGGAAACAGTACAATAGTTTTCATCAAGGTTCAATAAGGTATATCATGCAATGCCTATTGATATAAGGCCGCCCCCGGGATCAATCCACTTGCATTTCCCAGATGCCTTCGATCCTGAGATGGCATTCCAATTAAGAGAAAGGAACACTACAACTCTCAAAGAAATGCATAACATTGCAGTTGATGTGGAGGCCAACTTGTTGATCAAAAGGTCAAAGGTAAAGAACAAAGAAAAGGAGCAGCTGAAATATCTAGAAGCTAAACTCGACATTTTGGCTAGCACCATGGAAGAAATGTTTCACATGATTAGCATAAGAGAAAAACTCGATGTTCAAAGACATCATGTTCCATTGATCTCAGAGAAAGAAAAGGTCATTGTTCCCAAACATTTTGCAGCTCACCCTTGGTACCATGGTTTGGATAATGATTCTTTCATGTATTCCATTCACCATACCATCGAAGATGAAGTTCAAAATCAGAGGATGGTGGAAAATTCTCCTGACATGATATGCATGTTCAATGGCATTTCATCCATGGATGATCTACCCAAGTATGATCAGTATGATGATGATCATAAGGTTGAAATAGAAGTGGATTGTTCAAAGCAATCAACAACATGTCGTTGTCAGGAAGAAGATCAGTTGCAACTCTGATATGACAATCATCCCTTGCACAACAATCATGAGAGTAAGGGAAAAATATTTGCCCTTATGTTTTTCTTCTTTTAAATTTTTGAGAGGAAATTGTAAGTAAGTTGTCAATAGTAGAGAGGGAGAATGTTCTGATCAACTAGGTGAAGATGCTAGTGCTAATGTGGAGGCTGTTCTAAACCCAGAATTGTAGCACTTTACCTACTCTGATTTTCAAATTCCAAATGAAAGATTAAAGCCTGAGACAAATTATGAGTTAATCCAAAATAACTCTGTACCATTGTGCTTTAATTCATTTCAAATTTTGAAGGAGACTCTTGAACAAGTGTTGAAGGATAAATACATAAAAAGTCAAGAAATTTCATTTGAATCAATGCAACAGTCTTATCAGTGTTTTCAGGATCCAATAGCTGATCGGTTGGATGACCTGTGTTGTCAAAGTCATTTTCCATCATCCAACCATGGGATAAAAAGTTGTTATGATATTGACATGAGCAGGCAGTCAGTTATAGGGGTGTGTTCAACAGAAGCATCATTTCAAAACCCATCAGAAAAGTTGCAGCCATGTCTGGAAGTGCATGAGGATGCAAATACCACAACTACAACATCAAATCATGAAGTTGATTTGGTTAAATTTGAATATCCAGTAATAGGTCAAGTTTATCTTGATCCAATGGCTATTTATATCAAGAAATTTTTCACTGCGGAGCCCCAATCTATCTCTGGCATTAATTTTGTTCCTTAGGATTGTCAATGTCTCTGTTGTAAAGATCAATCATGTTTTCAATAGTGGCCATTACACTTTGCAGTTTTGAAACTATGGGAAAAAGGTCAGGCTGCCTTTTTTACTGTGCTAACAAGCAGTCAAGTAGTCCACTAGTCTCAGCAGCTATTTGAATGGTTTCATTGGCATTTTTTTATTATTTGATTTAGCATGATTTTCAGTAGTATAGGGTAGGTAGGAGAGCGTGAATAAGCTCAACATTCTGAGCATCTCTTTTTCAGAAGTGTTCATTTTGATTTGGTTTTCAGTTGCAAAGATCAAAACAGGTATAGGTTGCAGAATAAGATTTTGGGATTGGCCCAATGAATAAAGCACTGGTCTACATATTCAGAGTTCAGTGGTTCTTGACACCTCCCAAAAGAACTTCCATCCCTAGGTGGAGCCACCATTATAATCCTATAATTCATAGTATCCTCTGGTGACTAGAAATTTTTCACTTTGGTTGTATTTTTGTTTGCAAATAATATTTCATTTTTGCAAATTATTTTCAAGGAAAGGAAAACAAAAGAAAATTCATGATTGTTGACGCTGAGTGGTGTTTCCTAACCCCATGGAGACAAAAGCAAGGGAAGTAGTGCAAAAAACCCACAAAAAACACTAAGCCTAAGTTTTTGCTGCATTCATGCCTGGAGAATAAAGAACGTGCTTAGATCGACGGTCAATCTAGTCGCACGTAGATCAATGGTTGACAGTGGATTCTGGACCCCCTCGACTGTTCTACTCTTAACAGTGGGGGGGGATCTAGAATGGTGACTAACAAGTGTGCACAGATCTATGGTCATCATGACAGCGTGTAGATGGACAGTCTACAGGTGATTCCAGCCCCCCTTGACCATTCTACCTTTTAATGGTGGGGGAATGTCCCTGGAGTTGTATGATCCTTTGATTCGATAAGTATTTATCCACACCCATGCAACAATTTACTTACAATCAAACACCTTTGGAACAGGGGTCTGGAATGAGGCGGTTTTTCCAGCGGGCCTTGTCCCAACGTGTCATCCATCCATTGCATCAGACCTCCTCTGCTCCATGATACATCCTTCATCCACACTGCGCCCTCACTCCCTTGTCCTTTTATCCCTTGGCCACATCTCGCCCACCACCCATCCATGCATAAACAAACTTAGGCTAAAAAAACATGAAACGATTAGATTAATTAATAATGTTAGTAGATAGTAAATGGGTTAATAAAGTTAGTATAATTAGATAAATAAGCTAGGTTAAATCTTGTTAAAAATTAATTAATTAATTAATTTAGTTAATTAGTAAAAAGGTTAGTGTTTTAAACATTAAACAAAACAAATACAAACTATAATAAACATATATATTAAATAAAAAGTTAAATAAAACAAAAAGCATAAAACATTAAAACAAATAACAAATTTAAAATAAAATAAAAGTGGAAGACGTAATAAAACATATAAAACAACAAAGTAAAGTAATAAAAGAAAAAAATAAAAAATCAATACTACCCTAAGTCTACCCACCCAACTTCACGCATACATCACATAAAAAATAAATCAATGGATAAGGAAAATTCCGGACCCCCCCTCACCATCTGAAATTTAACGAGAGGGGGGGGGGGTCTGGAATGGTTGTATTATAAAACCACCCCTTGGACACTTGTTGGCTCCACATGCCAGTGGAAACCCCCCCTAAAACCACTTACCACCTCAAGCGAGTCTGGAATACTGCCTTCCCGAAAAAAAAATGACTTTCCCCAATTTTTTTTCAAAAAATCCCCCATTTTTGTCTGTTCAGTATGTCTTCTTCCAAAACTGATTTTGGAAAAATGCAAATGAATTTTAATAAACCCAGATACATTTTTCTCCGTAACGGGATGAAGAATAAAAACCTCTCTCATTTTTTGCATAGGTTCTATGAGAAGGGAGAATCAAAGCCATCTTCGAGACCCTTTTTTCGAGTTTTTCATTTTTCTGTTACAGTCTTGATTTTGTAGGAGATGTTACGGCGAGATGGAGGTGAATTTGGAAACACTAAAGGAGGTTTTTGTCCATCACATTCCCTTATAAAATAAACTCCTTCATTTTTCTCCCAGGTGTCATAATTAAAGAGAAACAAATGTCTGAGTGGACCTCGTTTTCGCAGAAATCCAGCCCGTCTTTCATGCAAACAATTCCAGATTTTAGGGGATTTGTGGCTATTTTTGGCTGAGGCAGTTAAATCAGACTTACACAAATTTTTGGGGGATATCTCCTATTTATTGAGATGATTTTAATGTAAAAAGGGTTGATCATTGCACCCAGAAAGGCTGTTCTCTATAATTTTTTAGATCCACCAGTAATACAAATGAATTGGTGCACATGATTCTTGCGTCTAGACATTGGTGATCTTTTTCTTTCTATGTTGATCTTTTCTTACTCCATTATCACCTTGTTTTTTGATGCAAGAGCATCTCTCCACATCATCCATCCAGCCAACCAGCTGTGTCAAGTGCGTGCATTCAAGATGAAGAGAGGAGCAACCTTCATCTTCTATTTTTGTAATTGAATGTAATTAATGTTGTAGGCTGTTGAGCCATAGAGCCATGCCTTTGTGCAGGCATTAGGTAGGTAGGCCTTAAATATTTGTAAGGTTGAGATCTAGATCCAGATAGTGGACTAGATAGCCCATTCAATGTAATTGAATAGGGTAGGTAGATTGGAGGGAAGAGCTCGAAGAGCCCCCTCATGTAAAAAGATGAATTGTATCTCTTTGGTAGATATAGTTGAGATAGAAAGAATCTGCAAGTAGGGAGCATAAGAGAAGAGAAGAGTTGAGACCTTGTTACAGGCCGTTCTCGGGAACACCTTGTACAAATAGGCATTTTCCATTTTAATACAAATAACAGTTTTTCCTGCATGAATATGTGTTGAATGAATGTCTGTGAGTGTTCTTATATGCTATGAATGTATGTTATGTTTATGCATTTGCAAGAGTTGTTTGGTTTCAGACTTTAGAGGTCTTTGAGGCTTCACACCAGGAGGTTGTGACAGAACACTGCAGGCTCTGATAGCCGTGCACAGAGGGTGCATTTCTGAACTCTGTGGAGTCAGACAGAGGCGTGCCAGGTGGGCACAGAAGTTGAAATCAATAACTAAGAGGAAGAACTAAAGGTTGTTGAATACCTTGGAGTCAAGGTTGTGTATGAGAGACACAGTTGCAAACAGAATCTCTGAGGAGTTCTGTGAAGCTCTGCCAAGTGGGCATTGAGCATATGCACAGTGGTGCATTGAGAAGAACTCTGCTGTGAGTTCTTAAGGAGAACCAGAATCACTGAGGATTTTGAGAGCTCTGCCAAGTGGGCATTGAGCAGGTGCAAGGAGTGCACAGAGGATAGAATTGTTGGACGTTCTGTGAGAAGACACTCTTCCAGGTGGGCATTGAGACAGTGTGCAGATAGGCATAGGAAGAAGAGAATTCTTTGAGTTCTGTATTTTGAAGGAAGAGTCCACTGAGGGATATTCACAGGGTTGTTGAACACCCTGATAGACTCAGCAATAGGTTGCTTCAGTAGAAGGATAGCCAGGAAGGCATCCAATTTCTCCATCTGACAGAGAAAGGGAAAGGGACAAGTTTCCTTGGAGGTCGAGGCTACAGGAAATCTCAGGATGGATAAGTGCTTTATGTGCGTGAAGGCTCTACAGAGGCGTAGGAGTCATAGAGTCCCTTGAGGATTCGGGCGTAGAAGCTCAGGAGGGGAAGTGCTTTCGGTGCACAGAGTCGAGGTTGTAAGGAGTGCAGAGGTTGAAGAACTCTTTGGAGGAGTTTAGAGTCCATAAATCTTAGGAGGAATAGCATCATTGAGAGCATAGGTGAGGACTCGAATTCATGGATCTTGCAGAGGAAAAAGAAGACAAAGTTTGAGGCCTTCGAGAACTTGGAATTCTTCCAAGTGCGGGAAGAAAGCGCCAAATCTTGGGAGGAGCAACATCGATCGTTGGATCAGCCGATAGATTCTAGAATGTCAGATTTTCCCATGTCCAGAAAAGAACAGGAGGAGCGCACAGAAGAGGATATCATGAGCCATTGGATCTCACCCAAATACCCGTCAACCGTCGGATCTAACTGGAGTTGCACAAGGTTTAGCTTCGTGAACAGGAGGGTGAAAGTCCCGACAAGAGGCGTGGCCATTGGGATATCGACATTCATGAAATTGGGAGTCATGATAATAGGAGATCGGGAATTTTAATGAAGAAAATCCCAGATCTAATCTGAGCCGTCCATCTATTGAGGACACGTGGCAGAAATCGAGAACCCGTTGGTATTTCGGCTACCGGGGTTTCAAGTTGACAGAGAAACTGTGTCATCAGAGCATCGCAAGTTGTGATATCCCGAGGTTGAATCAGGACTTTCCATCTTGAGGGGACGCATGGCATAAATCCGAGGGCTAGGGAAAATTCCCAAAAGGGGAGAGTCCATCGGCACATCGGGATTCGACAGATCGCAAATCCTGAGGACAAGAGATCGGGTTTCTTTATGGTGAAAACCCCGATTTTGATCTGGACTGTCCATCTTGAGGAGACACGTGGGCGAGATCAGGAGAGTCCATCGGCATATCGGGGGTTCGACGTTTCACGAATCCTGAGGGAAAGATGCCAGGGAATTTTGACATCCAAAACCGCGAAATCACGAGGAGCGATCAAGACCATCCATCATAGGAGGACCCGTGGCAACGATTGAAGAAATCGGGAAATTTCCCGAAAGGAAAAGTCATCCATCAGGAAATCAAAATTCGAGAGATCGGGGATTCCATGGAAAGAGATCCGTTACACTTCAACCTTTGAAACCTCGAATCCTGATAAGAAGTATGACTGCGGTCATATAAGGGGAGGTCGTGTGGACCAAAAGTCTAGCTCAGAGGGCTAACAGAAGTTGGAGCACATCGGGATTTTGAAGCCCAAAACCCCGAAAAAGATAAGGCTGTGGTCTTATGAGAACTGGTCACCTAGACTAGGGCATAGCCAGACGGGGCTAAGGAAAAAAGGGGCGCATTGGCAAATCGGAGTTCAGGAGTTCGAGAGAACAAGAAACTCTTGACATCAAGAATTAGGAAACCCCGAACCCCGAAATATATGCATTTCTTTGTTGTGAAAAGAGGAATGGTCGTATGCAAAGGCCATGACAGGAAAAAAAAAAGGACCTGTGGATCGGGTTTTGACAGAGATTCCACTGTGGAATTGAAAGAGCCACTTTGGCTCAAAGGGGAGTTTGAACAATCCTTAAAGACTAGAAGGTCGGGCACAGGGACCCTGTGGGGTATGTCGACTGCGTCAATTGTGGTATCAGAGCTTGACTCTGTTTGTATATTTCAAGAAGAAAGAGAAGGCTAAGAAAAACAGAGTGTCGGAGACTCTGTAAATGGTTGTTTGTGGGTAGGTAACAATCAAGAATACGGTCAGGAGGACTGTAGGATGATGCTGGAAACACTCGGGATGCAGAGTGACCAACAGATTTGCTAGGAAGGCAGATAGACAACGACATGGCTACTGAAGGCTATAGATATGCTGGGAGGAAAAGCCCAGAGCTGATGAGCACAACTGAAAGGGGGAAAGAACTTACTGACATCAGGGAAAGGATGGAAGAGCTTGAACTGTGGATGCAGCAGAATGCCACGCTGAGATGGATATATGAATGGCCCATGAGGAAGGCAAAAGTAAAATGGCTAGTCAAGGAGTTGATGGCTAGAAGACAGTGCAGGCTGTTAAAAGGATGGTTTAGGCATACTCAAACCCTTGATAGACCTGAGGAGATGGTTCAGGTATGTGAACCAGAGACTGGGAACATTCTCGGTGAAGGGAATAAAATGGGATCAGTTGAAGATCTCAAGAACTACCAGGGGAGCAGAATAGAAATTCCTAATTGCCATGAGGGAAAAAAGTTGAGATCACTGCGGGATCTCACGGACTGTCAGGAGGACAGCCAAGGAATTTCACATTGCCAGATGGGCAATGGTATGAGGTCGCTGTGGGATCTCGAGGACTGCCAGGAGGGCAGTGGAAGCATATCATATTGCCAGGGGGGCAAAGATGAGCATTCGAGACTATCTGAAATTCTCAGGGACTCAGAGGTGAGTTCAATTCAGCAAGGAGTGCTGATGAAGATGGGATCAGTTGATCTCATAATCTGCCAGGAGGGTAGCGAACAGATCCCATATTGCCAGGTGGGCAGGGATGAACAAATGAGACTATCTAAGGGTCTCATAAACACAGAGATGAGTTTGGATTAGTACGTGCAGCTGATAGAGGAGGAATATATGAGGAATATTCTGATGATTGGGGGAATCAAAGTACTCCTACCATTTTCCTAGGAGGAGGCGGAAGTCTGTGTTGCAGATGAAGCGGAAATAGCAGAAGAACAATCAGCTGTGACTTTCAAAGAAGAATTGGAGCAGAATTTGGAAGCTTCCCAAGCAGACGAAGAAGCAGACGAAGAAGAAGATGAGCATTATGAGGAATGTCTCAATGCATTCAGCCAGGAAGCTAAGGAAGATGTAGCACTGAAGCTGACAGTTGAGGAAGTAGAAGAGGATGATGAGCATTCTGAGGAATGGCTCATTCTTTTCAGCAAGGGGACTGAAAAGACTGCAACATGGGAGTTTGCAGCAGAAAAAGAAGAGGCAGACAACACTAGTTTGGCTGATCTATATGAACAAATTGAACCCCTAGAGAGAAGGGTGAAAGTGCAGGGCGTGCACATCCAACAGGTGAAGTTAGAAACTGAAGAAGAAGGCATGGGAGATCATGATGATCTGCTCATGTGCCAAAATTTTTTGCAACTGAGGAGACTTCATAAACAGAGCCATCCACTGGAGCATCTAGACGAAGTAATAGAAGACATCAGAAGGTTGATGGTAGAATCAGCAAAGACTGCCAGTAAGGAGAAGCTGGGTAGAAGAGAATTAGTAGTAGCAACAACAGGAAGATGGAGCAGAGGAACAACTCGAGAGGATGATTTGGGATCCAGGGGGATTTCCACAGTTGAGATGGGAAGCTCATGAGCAGGAGCTCATGAATTTTGTAGCTGAGGAGTATGATGCAGGAGCATCTCCACATGTCAGCCAGCCATCCAGCCAGTTGTTTCAAGTGCGTTCATTCAAGATGAAGAGAGGCACAACCTTCATCTTCTATTTTTGTAATTGAATGTAATTAATGTTGTAGGTTGTTGAGCCATAAAGCCGTGCCTTTGTGCAGGCATTAGGTAGGTAGGCCTTAAATATTTGTAATTCTGAGATCTAGATCCAGATAGTGGACTAGACAGCCCATTCAATGTAATTGAATAGGGTAGGTAGATTGGAGGGAAGAGCTCGAACAGCCCCCTCATGTAAAAAGATGAATTGTATCTCTTTGGTAGATATAGTTGAGATAGAAAGAATCTGCGAGTAGGGAGCAGAAGAGAAGAGAAGAGCCGATACCTTGTTATAGGCCATGCTCAAGAACACCTTGTTCAAACAGGCATTTGCCATTTTAATACAAATAGCAGTTTTTCCTGCATGAGTATGTGTTGAATGAATGTCTGTGAGTGTTCTTATATGCTGTGAATGTATGTTATGTTTGTGCATTTGCAGGAGTTTTTTGGTTTCAGACTTGAGAGGTCTTTGAGGCTTCACACCAGGAGGGTGTGACAAAACACTGCAGGTTTTGATTACCTTGCACAGAGGGTGCATTTCTGAACTCTGCGGAGTTAGACAGAGGTGTGCCAGGTGGGCACAGAAGTTGAAATCAATAACTCAGAGGAATAACTCAAGGTTGTTGAATACCTTGGAGGCAAGGTTGTGTATGAGAGACACAGTTGCAAACAAAATCTCTGAGGAGTTCTATGAAGCTCTGCCAAGTGGGCATTGAGCATATGCATAGTGGTGCATTGAGAAGAACTCTGATGTGAGTTCTTAAGGAGAACCAGAATCACTGAGGATTCAGAGAGCTCTACCAAGTGGGCATTGAGCAGGTGCAAGGAGCGCACAGAAGATAGAACTGTTGGATGTTCTGTGAGAAGACACTCTGCCAGGTGGGCATTGAGACAGTGTGCAGATAGGCACAAGAAGAAGAGAATTCTTTCATTTCTGTATTTTGAAGGAAGATTCCACTGAGGGATCTTCACAGGGTTGTTGAACACCCTGATAGACTCAGCAATAGGTTGCTTGAGTAGAAGGATAGCCAAGAAGGCATCCAATTTCTCCATCTGAGGGAGAATGGGAAAGGGACAAGTTTCCTTGGAGGTAGAGGCTACAGGAAATCTCGGGACATATAAGCACTTTATGTGCGTGAAGGCTCTACAGAGGCATAGGAGTCATAGAGTCCCTTGAGGATTCGAGCACATAAGCTCAGGAGGGATAGTGATTTCGGTGCGCAGAGTCGATGTTTTAAGGAGTGTAGAGGTTGAAGAACTCATTGGAGGAGTTTAGAGTCCATAAATCTCAAGAGGAACAACGTCATTGAGAGTGCAGGTGAGGACTCGAATTCGTGGAGCTCACAGAGGAAAAAGAATACAAAGGTTGAGGCCTTTGAGAACTTGGAATTCTTCCAAGTGCAGGAAGAAAGCGCCAAAGCTTGGGAGGAGCAACATTGATCGTTGGATCAGCTGATAGATTCTGGACCGTTGTATTTTCCCACGTCCAGAAAAGAACAGGACGAGTGCATAGAAGAGGAGATCGTGAGCCATTGGATCTCACCTAAATACCTGTCAGCCATCGGATCTGACAGGAGCTGCACAAGGTTTAGCTTCGTGAACAGGGAGGGTGAAAGTCCCGACGAGAGGCGTGGCCATCAGGATATCGATGTTCATGAAATCGGGAGTCACGATGATAGGAGATCGGGAATTTTCATGAAGAAAATCTCGGATCTAATCTAAGTCATCCATCTATTGAGGACATGTGGCAGAAATCGAGAACCCATCAGTATTTCGGCTACAGAGGTTTCAAGTTGATAGAGAAACTGTGTCATCGGAGCATCGCAAGTTGCGATATCCCGAGGTTGAATCAAGACCGTCCATCTTGAGGGGATGCATGGCATAAATCCGAGGGCTCAGGAAAAGTCCTGAAAGGGGATAGTCCATCAGCACATAGGGATTCGGCAGAGCACAAATCCTGAGGACAAGAGATCAGGTTTCTTTATGGTGAAAACCCCGATTTTGATCTGGACCGTCCATCTTGAGGAGACACGTGGGCGAGATCAAGAGAGTCCATCGGCATATCGGGGTTCAGCGTTTTGTGAATCCTAAGGGTAGGATGACGGGGCATTTCGACATCCAAAACCATGAAATCGCAAGGAGCAATCAAGACTGTCCATCATAGGAGGACGTGTGGCAATGATTGAAGAAATCAGGAAATTTCCCGAAAGGAAAAGTCATCCATTGGGAAATCAAAATTCGAGAGATCATGGATTCCGTGGACAAGAGATCCATTAAACTTAAACCTTTGAAACCCCGAATCTTGATAAGAAGTATGACTATGGTCATATAAGGGGAGGTCATGTGGACCAAAATTCTAGCCCGGAGGGCTAACGGAAGTTGGAGCACATCGGAATTTTGAAGCCCAAAACCCTGAAAGAGATAAGGCTGCAGTCTTATGAGAACTGGTCACCTGGACTAGAGCATAGCCAGACGAGGCTAAGTCAAAAAGGGGCGCATCAACAAATCAAAGTTCGGGAGTTCGAGAGAACAAGGAACTCTTGACATCGGGAATTAGGAAACCCTAAACCCCGAAATATATGCATTTCCTTGTTGTGAAAAGAGCAGTGGTCGTATGCAAAGGCTGTGATAGGAAAAAAAAAAAAAAGACCTGTGGATCGGGTTTTGACAGAGATTCCACTGTGGAATCGAAAGAGCTGCTCTGACTCAAAGGGGAGTTTGAACGATCCTTAAAGACTAGGAGGTCGGGCGTAGGGACCCTGTGGGGTATGCCGGCTGCGTCATTTTCTAATTCCATCTGTTAAAAGGAAGTTAAAGAATAGAATTTACCTCGGGTACTCTATATCTGGCCTTTTATTAGTCTGCATGTTATTCTTCTAATTTTGAGTTAAAGAAATTCTTGAATGCTTCTTTACTTAAATGAAACTCTCACCTGTTCTATCTTTCCATCACATTTTATCTTAATCAATCCAGTATATTGGCCATCTCGCGCTGTGAAGAAGCCCTTTAAAAGCATTTTATCTGACCTTAAGTTTTGACACAGACCCCATAGCCCAATGGGATTCTAAAGAAATCATTCAGCCAAACACCTCAAATAAAAACAAACCTTATTTTGCATAACTAGCCTAATATCATATTTCAAACAAATCTAAATTTGACAGAGAGATCCCTCTCTGATTCTCAGAGGGCTAGATCCTTGACTCGAAGCGGTTTTGATGTTGCCTCTGTGACTGCCTCCACTGCCTTGGGAAAATTACAGAGTGCTAACACATTAGAACTACATCAATCATAGGGAAAATGGAATTTCTTGGTTGATATTAGAAAATATATGACCAAACCAATTAACCATAGAAATAATATCTTAAAAACTATCAAATCCTCCATCAAATTATTTTTTCATGTTTCAATTTTAAATCTTCAATCTAAACTAATATTTCATTTTTAAAGCACAAACTCAGTCATCGTTGTTGAGCGAACCTGGGTAGCTTTTTGTTGGAATTTTGTAGAGGAAAATTGTTCCCTCTCAAGCTTTTCTAGTAGTCTTTATGTGCCTATTGTCTCTTCTCAATTCCAAGCACTTGGTCCTTATTTCCGGTCATTCTCTAATTCTAGGCAGACTCTTACATTCACTGGAAATCGTTGAAATGGGCCTAGTATCTCCCTATATAAGAAACAGTTGAATACACATCCTATCATAGATGTTGTTCAAACAAAAATATAATACATGCATGCCTATCATCCTATCACAACAACTGACATATGAATTTTTAAAAAGTGACCTTCATTTTGGTCTATCTTTGCTTTACTTTGAAGAGAAATTAGATAGCTACAAAGACAAGGAAACTAAGAATAGGATATCAAATAAGTATATAGTTAAGAAATTTAGATTATTCATATCAACACCTTTATGATTGTAACGACCCCGTCGTTACGACTACGAGCAAAGAAGAAGTGCGAATTTTTTTTTTGTTAAAAGGAAAGAAGGTGATGACAAAAACAGTTTAACCACAACACTGACGATGAATGCAAGCATGTATTCTAGGCAACAGAAAACCATGACTCCATGCACTGGCAGAAGGGAAACTGGGCAAAACATGCATAGAACAACAAGGAGAAAATGACTACTCGCCCGATGCATCACGACCATGCCTACAAGCTAAGGGACAACATCCCTATCCTGACACAATGACCTTGACGAAAAAATACTAGAACCTCAAGGCGTGCGAACCAAACGATTGAAGGCATTCAACCCATGCACCAAAGAAAACTTACAACACTCAACGAAACTCACACAGAATGCCCCGCCTCTGTCCTAGTTATCATTCGTCGCTATCCAATAGGGCGTGCAATGATCCCTTCATCAGGAATCATGCCACCACCAGATGATAGACGTGTTAATAACCTTGGAACAACACAGCCTATCTGGACCGAGGACTCTAGATAACCCAACGTGCTAGGATCCAAATACCGATAAGAAAACCATGCCCATACCCCAACATCAGGTCGACGAGACGCTAGAGGATGACAAAAAGGGAATACACAAGCCAATACATGACTACATCAACAAACCAATCCTTTTATCAAGTCTCAACTAGTCAATACTTACGATCTAAATTAGAGTTAAAAACATATCTAAGTTACCCAGTCTAAAATACAATAGTCAGTGATTTACAAACCTAACTTAAGATCATATCCAGTTCTACTTTAGCTAGTCTAAATTACCAATTTAGACAACCACTATATATCAATTAGCATTAACCACATATCAAATTTTAGCAAGTGAGTACTACTACTAGTTAATAGATTGCAATTCTAATTTAATCCTTAAACAAATTTGATTTGCAAGTCTAAAATTTACAATTTAGACATTATTACAATCAATCTAAAATTATCACAATCTCATTTAATCATTAATTAAGATCTAAATGGGCTATTCTACATTAATCCCAAAATTGCAATCTAACTAGCAATTGACATCATATAACAACATTAACTACATCAATGCAGAATGCAACAATGAAACACTTATTAACACATTAAATTACCACATGTTGTCTATCTATACTAACTGTACCCAATGATAGTTGTCTATTAACATTAAAAAGAACTTCTGAGAAATGACTATGCCATTTCAGCGAGCTAATTTCATGTGGTTTTGTGGTTAAAAAAAATAATCGTCCATTAAAAATTTTAATGCTATCTTGTTGTTTTAATATTAAATGTTATATCGTCCCCGAGGTGTAGGACAGTCAGTGATGGAGTGTGTTGTTAAGCCACTCCGTGATGTTAAAGTCACCGGTTCGAAACCTGCGGGGACAAAAAATCCAACCATGTTAAGGGTTGGTGTGGCTCAGGCCGGGTGCGATTCCCGGGTGATTTTGACGGCTTAGATGCCCCTGAGTCGCGGTTTCTCAAGCCACAGGTTAATCGCGTACCCAACAGGTTCCGCACAAATTAACAAACAAAAAAAAAAATTAAATGTTATATCAGGATAATCAATGCACACTTGATGTTAATATTAACTGGATCCTACCACATTAATTATCATTGCTAACCAAGAAAACGAGGAACATTGTCCAGAATTAATAAACCCAATTAAGAATGTTGTCAGGTAAAGTAAAACACATGGGTAACAGATAGCAGTTTTAAAGGCAGAAATAGCAATGCATCTCTGTGTAAATAAGAATGCTATCTTCTAGCCAATAAAAGGGGGGTGTCATTATAATGTTTCACCATCAATATGTTAATGCAGGTGTGAGCTAATTACTATTAAACTCAGGAATAAAATAAATGACAACGCATTCAACGCAGGGATGGTTTAATGCAAACGCATTCCCAAGACGGTAACCTCTACAGGTAACAAGTAAAATCACACACATTAAAATGATAAACAAACGAGATTAATCACGGAGATTAAAGTCTAGAATCGCGGAGGTTTAAAGGCTATTCTAATCAACTAATTTGTTGTTAATAAAACTATCGACAACCTTTTCCAAGTAAAAAAAAAAGGGACTCAAATTATTTTAATAAAATATGCATTTTTAATTTCTATACTAACACCTAAGGACAATTCTTGCTATGAAAATGCATATGGCAATGGACTATCACAGGCCTTCATCCAAGTCTAAACATTACATCACCGAATCTATATCATAAAGGCCGAACACGATATTACACCAATATTACACAAAACGTTGTCAAACATCAAATCTCTATCACATAGAAATTAGAAATTGTTGCCATACAACTGTACCATCGTTAGCCGGTGATTCATGTTTCTCAAAAAGAAGACAGTCATAGATCAATAAAACTTTAGAGCCAAATTCACCTTCATAAACAGTTTTAATTGCCATGGAAATCATTGGCTAGGTGGTTAGAGTCGCAGGCCCAATTTCCCCCCCAAAACAGGTTAAATTGCAATGAAAAAAATCGTTGGCTAGGTGTATAAAATCCCAGGCCCAAATCGCCTTCACTTAAAGACTTGTAGAGAATTTAAGCATAGTGAAAAAAACGGGTTTTGCAGCAACCCAGAGATGGGTAAAAGCACCCCAACAAGATTGAATTCAAAGTTGGGATAAGCGAATGAAGGCAATACTTATGCAATGGTAAAAAAAAAAAAAAAACTACAATGCAACTGTCAACTACAACTTACAACTGGGAAAGAATTAAAACTGTGGTTATACATAACTGTCAACCACCAACACATCGTGGTGATAGATAAAAGGGACTATCGGACAAGAGGACATAATGTCGACTCAAATCATAAGCAACCATTAAAGTGCAGAGGTATATATAAAAAAAACACGCAGAGAAAAATGCCATCAAACAACATAGAGCTAAGTTTGCGAGGAGGGATCACAACGCAGATTTATGTTTCCAGCAATAAGTAAAAACATAGAAATAAATTCATCCAACATTATATAAAAACACAGAGCTAAAAAAAACTTCCGCATCAACCAATAAATTGCAGGGTTAATTAATCGCATCAAGGCGCAAGACAGCACACTACCTGGAACAACCAACAGGGATAGACGACTGGCAGGAACATCCTTCGCTCACCATCCATGCACAAAAAAGCAGGGCGTTTAGATATATAGGTCTATTAACACCGAAGTGACGACCGTAGATCAGGATCCTAGCCGACTACTCAAGTGTGCATTGATGAGTTAGGGACGAAGGCCCAAAATATAAATCGCAAATCATCACAAATCAATAAAACCATAGGATGATCAATACATGCAGGGAACGAAGCCAAGGGAATCAATCAATGATGAGATTACGAATATGGGGTGATTCAGTTATCAGCTAAACACTAAGACCATCATTTTATTTACCCAAACAAATACAGAACTAAAAGTGTAATTATTCTAATAATCTATCATGCAAAACTAAAGGAAGCGTACCATAGCCCAAGTCGCCCTCTCTGAGTTGTTTTCCTGTGTGCACTGTGCAACTCCTGCTTTTCGACCGATGAGACTTCACCGGTACCTCCCAGGAAACGATAGGGGTACTCTTCTTCCCCCTTAGCCCCCTGAGCCACAAAGGGGCCACGCACACTAACCAGAGAATCAACTAGCTCCCAGCTTGCCTCACAAGGCCGAGCTACCACTCCTCACCGAGCTAGATATCCCAACTCCCACAAGCTAAGTCAGTCAAGTATAAATTTATGCAGCGTAACGTTATGCATAACATAATACCCCCATCATCCTTCCCCTCCCTCCTTTATATAGATTTTCTAAGTCAATTACTTTCTCAAAATCCCTTTTAATTTATTGTTCACTAATTTAATTCATAATAATCCTCCCCGTACATGTGTCACCCATCCCGTTCATTGCACCATAAATCAATTTCCTTAATTAATTAATTACCCCTATTTCCCTCACCCATCTAAAATCATTCCTAGAATCACTCCTAGGTGTCCCCATATTCTCTTACCATTTTTAATGACTTTCTCCCTTACTAATTTACTAGTTGAGTTTAATTTAGAAACTTCTTAAATGCTAGATACCTTACTAAGTTAGACTTTCTGCTTTTTCCTTGTGTTTCCCCTTTCTTTTTATGTTTCCCTCTTTTTCCTAGTTTCCTAATTCTTTTAAATTTCCCTCTTTCCCTTTTCATTTAAAACTCAAATTGGTAGGTGTAGAAAATTAACTTTTAACCTTTTTCCTTTTTAATTAATACATTTTTAATTAACATATGAGACAAAACAATTATTTCCCCTTTTTTCCCTTTTTAAATTTTATCCCCCAAAAGTTTTTTCTTTTTTTTTTTAATAAATTAATGAATTGCTTACCCCTTTATCGTCACATGGTTAATAATGATTATTGTTATCATTTATTTATTTTTATTTTTATTTTTACAAACATATTTTTCTTTTACTGGAAGTTTCACCTAGACCTAGATTTTAATTTTCAAGGCTGGGCGACATTTTATTAGGGAAATTGTTTTAAATTTTTCTTATCACATTACTCATCCTAAGGCCATCTAGGTTTATTCATTTTATTAATTAACAATGCGACATGCCCTTCAGGATGCACTAGGTGCTCCAAGGGTTTCACTCGCCTCTTTTTGTTTCTCCTGCATGACGTGCCCTTCAGGATGCACTACGTGCTCCAAGGGTGCCACTCGCCTCTTTCCATTTTCTGTGCGTGATGTGCCCTTCAAGATGCACCACGTGCTCCAAGGGTGTCACTCACCTCTTGACTGACTTGGTAGACATAAAAAATTCTTAGAGTCAATATTGCACCAGGTGATCTTGTGGGAGACTAAGGGCCTCTAAGGAATAAGGCCCCTGCCTTATTGTGAGCCCCTTAGAATCATCATGAGTGACTATCATAGTTTGCCATCACAACATCACGGGTCTTCTCGAAATAAGTAGTCATTAACCTACATTTCAAGCCACAGATGGCTAGTAGGTTGTGACAAGGCTGTTGTCCACACCTCTCCCTCAACCTCTCTGGTAGTCGTGCATGACCCCTCTACTCCACATGTGAGTCTAGTCGACAAGCTATCGTCAGCCTGCATCATCAATGAATCATGTCAGAAATATATCCATAATCATATCATCTAATCAGATGTAGAAATATCATATATGCAACAATCAAATCCCAATAGTCCACTCCCCAACTCGATTCGAAGTCCAAGGGGTTCCATCGATGCCTCTGCATCCTCGAAGTCCAAAATTCTGCACACTTAGTAAAATCAAGTCAATAGCACCTGTCTATGTCAATGCAACAAAACAACATGTGATCAACCCATAACGCCTCATAATCAAAATCAAATTCTTAATAGTATAATAATTCAGATCACTTGCAAGCAAGTGTCCTCAAATAATAAGTTCCCTCAGTGCACGCAAGACAGGTATGTTACATACAGCCCCTTTTGGTCTAAACTTTGTCCCGAAGTTTCACAATATATAAGTGTTGAAATAATGTGTATCACAGTGTCATAAGTCTATCTATAAAAAAAAAATGGAAATTGTAGGCGCATATCATATGCGTCCTCCCAGGTCGTTGAGCGTGGACTATAGTTGTCCCACTGGACCTTGACCCGATCTACTATTCGAAGTCGTAGTTGTCGAATGCGATGATCTAGGATGTGGATCAGCTGATCCATGAGTTCCCCCTTGTCCGATACTTACAAGTAACTCATGTCAATAACATGTGTAGGATCACTAATATAATATCTCAAAATAGATACATGAAAAACATCATGCATACGCCTCAAAGAATTAGGCAAGGCTAGTCGATAGGCCATGGGCCTCTTCCTCTCCAAAATATCGAAAGGTCCCATGAACCTAGGAGAAATTTTATCTCCCTTTCCAAACTTGATCGAACTCTTATGTGGTTTTACCTGCAAGAAGACTTGATCGCCAACCTTGTAACTATGGTCAACACGGTGCACATCGACATAACACTTTTGCCAATCTTGAGCTTATTTAATCCTTTGTCTTATGGTTTGCATTTTCTCTTCCATTTCTTGGATCACTTCTGGTCCCACTGGGACCCTATCCTCAAGCCGATCCCAACTCAAAGGCGTCCGACACGGTCGCCCATAAAGAAACTTGAAAGGCACCATATTAATGGTGCTTTGGTAACTGTTGTTATAAGCGAATTCCACCAGTGGCATGAATTCTTCCCAACGCTTTTTTTGGTCCATCACGTACATGCGCAACATGTCCTCCAAGGTCTGGTTCATTCGTTTAGTCTTCCCGTCAGTCTCCGGGTGATACATATTACTGAAGTTAAGTTGGGTTCCCAAGGCCTCTTGGTAACTCATCCAAAATCGTCTAGTAAACCCCAATCCTCGATCGGATATAATCCTCTTAGGCACACCATGCAGCCTCACAATCTCACTGATGAAAACTCTATCTATGTCAGGTGCCTAATACATCGTACACATAGGAATAAAGTGATCACTCTTCATCAAAGTGTCTACTACTACAAAAATTGAGTCGTGTCTCCTTTCCATCAGTGGCAATCCAACAATAAAATCCATCGAAATAACCTCCCATTTTGATTATGAAATAGTGTGAGGCTATAGTAATCCTATTGGATGTCTATGTTCGGCCTTTACCTACTGACACTCTAGACATCTAGCCACATAGTTGACTATGTATGCCTTCATTCCTTTCCATAAGAATAAGGGTTTAAGGTCTGCCCTCATCTTCGTGACTCCCAGGTGAGCCATGTATACTTCTTTATGAGCCTCGTTTAGGATCAAGCTCCTCAACTCATCGTTCGGTGGTACGTAAATCCGATTTTTAAACCTCAATAATCCATCATCGTCAAACGTAAATCCCTCAATTCTTGGTACGATCATTGTGTTTTTCTCGATAAAATCCTCAACCTCTTTGTACCACTCATCGTCACGCTGTAAAGTTAGAATCTTTTCACGTAGATTCGTTTGAAGAGGCAACAACAAAAATATGCATGGTCTCCGACTCAAGACTCAATGCATCTGCCACTCAGTTCACTGTTTGTTTTATTTAAGTAATCTCAAAGTCGTACTCACTAATCAATTCCGACCAATGTCGTTGTCGCACGTTCAGGTCACATTGCGTAAAGATGTGTTGTAGTTCTCCTCATGCCTTCTTAGTTTCCTAGAGATGTAAGCGATCACTCATCCATCTTGCATCAAGACTCCACCTAAGCCTTCCTTGGATGCGTCAGTGCATACCAAGTATTTCGCATCCATGTTAGGGATCTTTAGTATCGATTCTTTTGTCAACAACTTCTTGACCCTCCCAAATGATTCTATGCATTTCTCGGTCCAAACAAACTTCTTGTTCTTCTTCCACAATTCCATGATCAGATTTGCTATCTTTGAAAATCCTTCAATGAACGGTCGATAGTATCCTGCTAAACCCATGAAGCTATGCACTTCCTGGACATTCGTTGGTGCAAGCCATTCCATAATAGCCTTGACCTTGGCTGGATCCATGACGATACCTTCGTCTAAGATGACATGCCCTAAGTAGTGAATCCTTGATTGATAAAACGAGCATTTGGACAACTTCCCAAATAATTTCTGCTCTCTCAGACACTGTAGTACCAAGCGCAAGTGCTCTTCATGATCCTCCATCATTCGAGAGTAAATCAAAATATTGTCAATGAATACTTGGACAAACTTGTCCAAGTACTCGCGGAACACCTCATTCATCAAACTCATAAATACCCCTAGGGCGTTTGTCAGTCCAAACGGTAAAACAGTAAACTCGTAATGCCCAAACCTCGTCTTAAAGACAGTATTAGGGATTTCATCCTCCTTAATCTATAACTGGTGATATCCTGATCAAAAATCGATCTTCGAGAACATCATCGCACCCTTCATTTGATCGAACAAATCATCAAATTATCAGCAAAAGATATTGATTCTTGATTGTGGCCTTGTTCAACTGACGATATTCAATACAGAGCCTCCACGACCCATCCTTCTTTGATATAAAAATAATAGCCACACCCCATGGTGACACACTTGGACGTATTAGTCCCAAGTCCATCAATTATTTCAGTTGCATTCTCAACTCCTGTAACTCCGGGGTCGACATCTAATAAGGCGTTCAAGCTATCAGTTCAGTCCCCGGTTTTAGGTCTATAGTAAACTCCAATTCCCTCTTCGTCGACATCCTAGGTAAATCCTCCGGAAAGACGTCTGCAAACTCTCTCACCACTAGAAGGTGTTCTAGACCTTCCGCTACCCCCTTCTCATTTAACACAAGGATCAAATAAAGCTTACATCTCTTGTGCATGCTCTTCTGTAGCTACAAGGAAGAGATGAACCTCAGGGAAACTCCCTAGTTCCAACCTACAATAACGCATCTCTGTCCCTCGTCATCAACCAAGATCAACCATTTCATCTTACAATTGAGTATCGCCTCATGTGATTCCAACAAGTCTATACCGATCATGATGTCATAAGATCCTAATATCGTGACGTACAGGTCGACCCTAGTGACAAACTCTCCCAGGTTAAGGGTACAGCCTATAACCTTTCCTCCAACCTTTTGTTTGGCTCCCGAAGCCATCTTTATGAATCTAAACTCGTCCTGTTTGACTGCCTTTACCTTAGTCCTTTTTAGTGCTGCACCATAAATGAAACTCTCGATAGCACCGAGATCTATCAAAATAATAAGGGTCTGGTCAGTGACGGTACCTGACATCTCGAGCACAGTCGACTAGTG
This sequence comes from Picea engelmannii, assembly GCA_009831015.1. NCBI lineage: Eukaryota > Viridiplantae > Streptophyta > Pinopsida > Pinales > Pinaceae > Picea > Picea engelmannii. The sequence goes on from ML778873.1 coordinate 737,405, forward strand.
CTCTGCCTGGCGGTTATTCACCGTTGCATGAATCCAATGGGCCTTGCCCATATCTCCCATGGTAGTGGGTCCAGCTGATCCAGACACTCTAGTCCTCTCCACAGGGCAGTTGCGCTGGTAGTGTGGCTCCCCACACGTCCAACATCCCTTCTTCAGTCCAATACTCATGGTACCTGAAATAGAAGATGACAGCCCACTGACTTGGAATACTAGTATGTTCTGTTGAACACGCCTAAACTATTGCTGCTGCGGTCGATGTTGCTGCTAATGTTGTGGTCCCTGATAAGGCGTCCGCTACTAAGGTGTCGGTCACCGAGGTGTAGTGAAAGTGGATCCCCTCTGGAAGCCATGATATACTGGAAAATGTCTAGCTGGTGTCTGATGTTGTTGCACACCAGATCACACCTGCCCTACTGGTTTCACTGGAGCCCTTCTCTGACCCCCGCTGATAAGCTCATCCTCTACCATGAGGGCCTTTTGGATGGCACCATGCAAGTTCTAAGGCATCAAAATCCTAACCTTTGCACATATGTTTAAATTAAGGCTGAACAAGATCCCATTGACCTTAAGTTTCTCAATATTAAGATGCGGAGCATACTGAAGAAACTCCATAAAATGGGCCTCGTACTTAGGCACCATACGACCACCCTTCCATAAGGCATTGAACTCGTTCAATGAATTCTTCTAATATGTATCTCTCTCAGAACTGTTCCTCGAACACTTCCCATGACACATCTTCGACGACCATGTTCAATTGCGGCAAGAGCGTCTTCCACCATAGAAGAGCGCTCCCTTTCAATTGAAAGATCTCCATGCAGACCTTCATGTTGGAGGTATAGTCGTGAAGTGAAAATCACATCGCCATATTCTCCAACCATGCCTCGGCAACTACACTGTCCGGGGCACCAAAGAACTTGGGAAATTTGACCTTCTCGAGTTCGCAGTGGATGCTACCGGTACCAGCCAGAGTGCGTGGTGGACCCTCAGGGGGTGTTGATTCCTTGGCCTCCTCTCTGTCCAAATGGTTGATCAGTGACTCAAACATCTGCTGGAAAGACCTCATCATCCCAACCACGTCACCCATCTATATCTTCTCCTGCCCGACGACCTGTTCATCTCCTTGGGGGTTGGACCCCTCAGGCATGGATGTTGCTAGAGGCGTTGTGCCTCCTCACCTAGCACCCCATCATCTGCCTCTGCGGCGTCCTCTAACCATGTTTACCTGCACAAATATTAGTCAACTTAATTAGCAACATTATAATAAAAAATCATATCAACGAAAGCCGTAGTGATCCCAAGTCGCGGGTTGAACCCACTTTGATACCACATGTAACAACCCCATCGTTACGACTACGAGCGAAGAAGAAGTGCAATTTTTTTTTTTTTAAAAGGCAAGAAGGAGACAACATCAACAGTTTAACCACATCACTGATGATGAACAGAAGCACACAATCCAGGCAACAGGTAACTATGACTCCATGCACTGGCACAAGGGAAACTGGTCAAAACATGTGTAGAACAACAAGGAGAAAATGACTACCTTCCTGACACATCATGAACATGCCTACAATATAAGGTACAACATCCCTATCCCGACAAAATGACCTTGACAAACAAAGACTATAACCTCAAGGTGTGCAAACCAAATGCTTGAAAGCGTTCAACCCATGCACCAAAACAAACTTACAACACTCGACGACACTCACACAGAAGGCCCCGCCTACAGCCCAATTATCATTCTCCGCTCTCCAATAGGGCGTGCCACGATCCCCTCATCATGAATCATTCTTCCCCTAGATGATAGACATGTTAATAACCTTGCCACAACACATCCTATCTGGACCGAGGACTTTAGATAACTCGACACGCTAGGAGCCAAATATCGATAAGGAAACCACGCCCATACCCCAACATCAGGTCGATGAGACTCCATAGGAAAAAAACAAGGGAAGACACAATCCAATACATGACTACGTCAACAACCCAACCCTTTTATCAAGTCTCAACTGGTCAATACTTACGATCTAAATTAGTGTTAAAAACATATGTAAGTTACCCAGTCAATTTAATCCTTAAACAAATCTGATTCACAAGTATAAAATTTACAATTTAGAGATTATTACAATCAATCTAACATTATCACAATCTCATTTAATCATTAATTAAGATCTAAATGGGCAATTCTAAATTAATCCCAAAATTACAATCTAACTAGCAATTGACATCATATAACAACATTAACTACATCAATGTAGAATGCAACAATGAAGCACTTATTAACACATTAAATTACCACATGTTGTCTATCTATACTAATTGTACCCAATGACAATTGTCTATTAACATTAAAAAGAACTGCTGAGAAATGACTATGCCATTTAAGCAGGCTAATTTCATGATATTTTGTGGTTAAATAAAATAATCGTCAATTCAAAATTTTAATGCTATCTTGTTGTTTTAATATTAAATGTTATATCAGGCTAATCAATACACACTTGATGTTAATATTAACTATATCCTACAACATTAATTAGCATTGATAATCAAGAAAAGGAGGAACATTTTCCAAAATTAATAAAGCCAATTAAGAACATTGTCAGGTAAAGTAAAACACATGGGTAACATATAGCAGTTTTAAAGGAAGAAATCACAATGCATTTTTGTGTAAATAAGAATGCTATCTTCTAGCCAATAAAAGGGGGTTGCCATTATAATGTTTCACCATCAATATGTTAACGTAGTTGTGAGATAATTACTATTAAACTCAAGAATAAAATAAATGATAACGCATTCAACGTGGGGATGGTTTAATGCAAACACATTCCCAAGAGGGTAACCTCTCCAGGTAACAAGTAAAATCACATAGATTAAAATGATAAAAGAGAGAGATTAATCGTGGAGATTAAAGGCCAGAATTGCATAGGTTTAAAGGTTGTTCTAATCAACTAATTTGTTGTTAATGAAACTATCGACAACCTTTTCCAAGTAAAAAAAAAAGGGACTCAAATTATTTTAATAAAATATGCATTTTTAATTTCTATACTAACACCCAAGGACAATTATGGCTATGCCAATGCATATGGAAATAGACTATCACAGGCCTTCTTTCAAGTCTAAACATTACATCACCAAATCTGTATCATAAAGGTCAGTCACAACATTACACCACTATTACACAAAACGCTGTCAAACATCAAATCTCTGTCACATAGAAATTAGAAATTGCTGCCATAAAATTGTACCATCACTGGTCAGTGATTCACGTTTCTCAAAAAGAATACATTCATAGATCAATAAAACTTCAGGGCCAAATTCACCTTCATAAATAGTTTTAATTTCCATGGAAATCATTCGCCAGGTGGTTAGAGTCGCAGGCCCAATTTCGCCCCCCAAAACAGGTTAAATTGCAATGAAAAAAATTGCTAGCCAGGTGTATAAAATTGCAGGCCCAAATCGCCTTCACTTAAAGACTTGTAGAGAATTTAAGCACAGTGAAAAAAATGAGTTCTGTAGCAGCCCAGATATGGGTAAAAGTGCCCCAACAAGAAAGAATTCAAAGCTGGGATAAGCGAATGAAGGCAATACTTATGCAATGGTAAAAACAACAAGAAAACTACAATCCGTCTGTCAACTAAAACTTACAAATGGGAAAGCATTAAAACTATGGTTATACATAACTCTCAACCACTAACACATCACACTGATAGCCAAAAGGGAATGTCGGACAAGAGGACATAATGCCGATTCAAATCATAATCAACCATTAAAGTGCAGAGGTATATATAAAAAAAGCACGCAGAGAAAATTTCCATCAAACAAGATACAGTTAAGTTTGCGGGGAGGGATCACAACATAAATTTGAGTTTCCAGCAATAAGTAAAAACACAGAAATAAATTCATCCAACATTATATAAAAACGCAGAGCTAAAAAAAACTTCGCCATCAACCAATAGATTGTAGGGTTAATTAATCGCATCAAGGCACAAGACAACACACTACCTGGAACAACCAACAGGGCTAGTTGACTGGCAGGAAAATCCTTCGTTGACCATCCATTCACAGGAAAGTAGGGCATTTAGATCCATAGGTCTATTAACATCAAAGTGATGACCGTAGATCAAGCTCCTGGCCGACTGCTCAGGCGTGGACTAATGAGTTAGGGATGAAGGCCCAAAATATAAACTGCAAATCATCACAAATCAATAAAACCATAGGATGGTCAAGACATGTAGGTATCGAAGCCAAGGGAATCAATCAACGATGAGCTTACGACTATGGGGGGAATCAGTTATCAACTAAATGCTAAGACCATCATTTTCTTTACCCAAACAAATACATAACTAAAAGCGTAATTATTCTAATAATCTATCATGCCAAATTAAAGGAAGTGTACCATAGCCCAAGTCGCCCGCTCTGAGTAGTTGTCCCACACGCACTATGTAGCTCCCGCTTTTCGACCAATTAGACTTCACCGGTACCTCCCAGCCAACACTAGGGGTACTCTTCTTCCCCCTTAGCCCCCCAAGCCGCAAAGGGGCCACGCCCACTAAACAGAGAATCAGCGAGCTCACAGCTCACCTCACAAGGCCGAGCTACCACTCCTCACCAAGCTATGTATCCCAACTCCCACAAGCTAAGTCAGTCAAGTATAAATTTATACAGCGTAATGTTACGCATAACAGAATACCCCCATCATCCTTCTCCTCCCTCCTTTATATAGATTTTCTAAGTCAATTACTTTCCCAAAATCCCTTTTAATTTAATGTTCAATAATTTAATCAATAATAATCCTCCTTGTACATGTGTCACCCATCCCCTTCATTGCACCATAAATTAATTTCCTTAATTAATTAATTACCCCTATTTCTCTCACCCACCTAAAATCATTCCTAGAATCGCTCCTAGGTGTCCCCATATTCCCTTACCAGTTTTAATGACTTTCCCCCTTACTAATTTACTAGTTGAGTTTAATTTAGAGATTTCTTAAATGCTAGATACCTTACTAAGTTAGACTTTCTGCTTTTTCCTTGTGTTTCCCCTTTCTTTTTATGTTTCCTGCTTTTTCCTAGTTTCCTAATTCTTTTAAATTTCCCTCTTTCCCTTTTCATTTAAAACTCAAATTGGCAGGTGTAGAAAATTAACTTTTAACCTTTTTCCTTTTTAATTAATACATTTTTAATTAACATATGAGACAAAACAAGTATTTCCCCTTTTTACCCTTTTTAAATTTTATCCCCCAAAAGTTTTTTTTTTTATATATAAATTAATGAATTGATTACCCCTTTCTCATCACATGGTTAATGATGATTATCATTATTATTTATTTATTTTTATTTTTATTTTTACAAACATATTTTTCTTTTACCGCAAGTTTCACGTAGACCTAGATTTTAATTTTCGAGGTTGGGTGACATTTTATGAGGGAAATTGTTTGAAATTGTTCTTATCACGTTACTTGTCCTAAGGCCATCTAGGTTTATTCATTTTATTAATTAACAAAGTGATGTGCCCTTCATGACACATTAGGTTCTCCAAGGGTGCCACTCGCCTCTTTCTGTTTCTCCTACGCGATGTGCCCTTCAGGATGCACTACATGCTCCAATGGTGTCACTCGCCTCTTTCCATTTTCTATTCACGACGTGCCCTTCAGGACGTACCACGTGCTCCAAGGGTGCCACTTGCCTCTTGAATGACTTGGTAGACATCAAAAACCCCTAGAGTCAATACTCCGCGAGGTGATCTTGTGTGAGACTAAGGGCCTCTAAGGAATAAGGCCCATGCCTTATTGCGCACCCCTTACAATCATTGTGAGCGAATGTCGCAGTTTTCCCTCACGGCATCGTCGGTCTTCTCAAACTAGGTAGTCGTTAACCTACAGTTCAAGCCATGGAGGGAGTGCTAGTAGGCTGTGACAGGGTTTTTTTCCACATCTCTCCCTCAACCTCTCTAGTAGTCGTGCATGACCCCTCCACTCCACATGTGAGTCTAGTCGATAAGTTATCGTTAGCCTACATCATCAATGAATCATGTCATAAATATATCCATAATCATATTATCTAATCAGATGCAGAAATATCATATATACAACAATCAAACCCCAATAGTCCACTCCCCGACTCGATCCAGAGTCCAAGGGGTTCCATCGATGCCTCTGCATCCTCAATGTCCAAAATCTTGCACTCTCAGTAAAACTGAGTCAGTAGCATCTGTTTATGTCAATACAACAAAATAATATTTCATCAACCCATAATGCCTCATAATCAAAATCAAATGCTTAATAGTATAATAATCTGGATCACTTGCAAGCAAGTTTCCTCAAAGAATAAGTTCGCTCAGTGCAGGCAAGAGAAGGATGTTACAGTGATCGAGGTGAATGTAACGAACCTCCCATTCGTCACGACTACAAACCTCATATAACAAGTGGATTTTTTTTTTTTTTTGGTGTGTTTTTAACGAGTGTGTGCGCACGTACAAGGGAAACAAACATATTTGACTCTACTTCGCCACCCGACGACTAACAAGAGGCAACCACGATGATCAGAACAATAAGACATAAGGCGCACAACAAGTAACTACAAGCATTAAACGACCATAGACATAAGGCGCACAACAAGTAACTGCAAGCATTAAATGACATACTATGTTATGTACAATACGAACACAGATGGAAGAATCCATAGTAGTATATTTTACTATTTCTACACAGGAAAGTAGGGCGTTTAATCTTAGTTCTCTGCTCCGGAGAGAGAGAATGTCAGATAGGCTCCTGGCCGATTGCTCAGGTAGAAACTAGTAATCTCTGTCAGGAGGTCGCAGTGGTGGGAACTCTGCCTTTAAAGAGCCCGAGACTACTGATACAACCTTAGAGGTGTGTTGCAAGAGTGGCAACCCTGCCTTTAAAGGGCCCAAGACTCTTGATACGACACTGGATTCTTTATACAAAAATAATCACACACATAGACTTATATACAGAGCGACTAGCTTTATCAAATCGAAGAGTCTGATATCATACAACTGTGAGTTTGGACAATTCCAATTATAGTACTAACCCTGAAATTAATTAACAATCTCAATACATTCTATATGTTACATATACCATAAAATTACAATAACATTATCTTAACAACCTCACATCTTATGTTATAAAAACCTTGCAACTAAAACATCAATCACGAATCACATTACTCCTTGTATGCTACCAATGCAATGAAGTTACAATAAATTTACCATAAAATAAATCAACATTACATCTATATTACCATAACCTTGCCAATGAATTAATAATAAAAAGAAATCATTATCGTAGCATTTAACATGAAGCATTACATTACATGATTCTTCCATTGCGCGCAAGTCTCATTCATCAGGCAACATGTCATTCAATTCTTAAATAA
>ML778873.1:752078-772385 GCA_009831015.1 Picea engelmannii
CATAACCTTGCCAATGAATTAATAATAAAAAGAAATCATTACCGTAGCATTTAACATGAAGCATTACATTACATGATTCTTCCATTGCGCGCAAGTCTCATTCATTAGGCAACATGTCATTCAATTCTTAAATAATCATGGGCACGAGAATAAGTAAGTTTAAGACATCATCAGAAATAACTATATAAAAACTAAATATCTAGATCCACCATCTACTACATAAATCCTCAATGCGTAAAAACTAAATCTATGTCAATCATTCACTACATACTAACCACTCCTCAAGTAGCGATAACTAAAACCATCGATATTGCATCAATAAGGCCATAAGGTGCCATCTCAAAAAACACTAAATATACATCAATAAGCCAGTCAAAACTTTTCCAAGGTTAACATGTAAGTAACATCAACTGTAGGCTAACTAGCTTGGCTAAAATTAAAAAAAAAGAGAGCCATTAGCAATTGGACACTAAATGCAACCAGTTTTAGCAAGGTTAAATGCAACCCATCCTTAATCCAACGTTCCTTCAAACTAGTCATTACTCTTGATGACCTTAGCATCTATATCAACTAGAATGCTGCCATTAAATGTACAATTAAGCGATCACAAGACCCTTATCGCAAGCAATTAATAATGCATTATCAATCATAGATCAATCATTAAGTCTGGAAATTGCAATAGTCAATATTCACCACTCCACTGTAATCATTACACCTTCAAATTGGGCAGTCCTAATTTAACCATGTTCTCATCTACTAGCTATTAATATTAATTGAAACATCAGCCCAATAAAGTAGCTTGCTATTAATACATACTAACTAATATAAAGTAGTTGTTGTTATGAAAAGTTAACTAATACAAGGCAGATTGCCTTTATTAAATAAAGTAGATTGCTATCATTAACCCAAATAATTGAATTGCTAATTCAGAAAACATTTCTGACAAGGGAGGTTGCTCTTATTAAATAAGTCGATTTCCATTTTTCTAAATACTAAAGAAATAAAATTGTTGCTGCCATGAAACATTTACTAAACAGTAGATTGTTTTTACTGAGATAAGGTAGATTGCTAATTCAGAAAACATTACTGACAAGGGAGGTTGCTCTTAACAATAAAGTCGATTGCCCATTATGCCAAAATTGAATGCATTCAATTAATTCGAAATAATCCAATCTCAACCATCACTTAAAACATGAGCAATACTTTCCTACTTCCGGTTTAGAATACAACCCAAATAGCACACTCCCTGACTCAATCTAGAGTCCAAGGGGTTCCGTCGATGCCTCAGCATCCTCAAGGTCCAAAAACCCTACACACTCAGTAAAAATGAGTCAATAGCACCTGTCTATGTCAAAGCAGTAGAACATGATGTCGTCTATCATAACGCATCATAATCAAGGATATATGTTTTAATATCATAAAAGTCCAGATCACTTGTGAGCAAGTGTCCTCAAAGAATAAGTTTTCTCAGTGCACCAGAGAGGGATGTCACAGTGAAGAAGCATATAAAGACCTAGTTCCACATATAAATGATTATTCTGAAGAGTCTATTGTTCTTTATATATGATATTTTCTTGGGCAAGAAGCGAGAGTAGAGACATGTGCATATCATGATAGGGAGTAAGCATCTGAGGGGTTTTTCTTAGATATATGTCATTATAAATTTCATTTATAAGAATTTGGATAGCCTCAAGAGAAAGAAACAAGTGATTAATAATGATTGGATCAATCAGTTACTTGCCCTCTCATGTTACCTGTAATTTGTGTCCTTTCCTCTCAAATGCTAGTTCGGCACGAATCTACTCTGTCTTCCTCTTTGCTTTCAGGTTTAGCGGAATGACCCTGTTTTCCTCATGAATGTCGTTGACCTAGAGTGCCTGAAGTCACCTACACCTAACCTACTATAAGGAGCGGAGCCATAGTTCCCCATTCTTCGTATCACTTCCTTTCAAAATCAACAAGATGGGATAGAGTATTGTCGCAGGTGACAATCCAGATACTGAAATCTCCCCCCATTGTTATAGAATCAACTCCATTATATCATGAACATTTTTTCTAACACCCCTTGCTTGTGCTTACCATAAATGAGTTTTTCCAAAATCTATGGTAGTGAAACTACTTCAGACAAAGATCCTCTCTAGTTGAACATACCTTGAAATTGTTTCTCAGGTTGCCTTTTTGTATTCTTTATCTACTAGAATGGTTGTTGCACTTGAGTTTGGGAGTAACCTCAATACCTAAAAAAAGTTTGGTTTCTACCAGGAGTAGCTCGTTAGGTCCATCTCTGCCAAATGTAGTACAAGAATTACGACCAAAACTCATCTTCTATGCATAGTTCACAATGATAGTCCAAATGTTATGAGCTATTAGATAGTTGGGACAAAAACAACATACTCATCATGCAACGCATATTTTAATTGGTGTCTTCTTCGACTGCCCTGAATACAGATGCTTGTTAACTATAAATGCCCAGAATGATGTGTATTGGAGGTATTGAACATTTCATGTGAATTTCTTTGTTGTTATTGATCAATGTGCATTAGGTGGTCAAGATCAGGAGGTGTGCTTTGTTTGATTAAGTAGGTTGAGTAGGTTTTTTAGCATTAAATAGTTCCTAGTCATTGCATTTTTTTATAGATAAGTCCTAGAGCATAAAGATAATATAGCTTGAGCATTGGATAGATCATGGGTTAGTATAACCTCAAATATATCTCTTCTATAAAAATATAAACCATTACACAATTTATTATACATTAAAAAATATCTTATAAAATTCATTAAAGTTAAAAGTAATAAATATTTAATAATAATTATAAATACTATTCTTTTGATATTCTACTAATATATCTTTATATTGAAAATTATTTATATTAAAATTTAACACCTTCATTCTTTCTAGTCATATTTTCATTTCATTTGAAGTCAACCATGTATTTTATTTAGTGGAGTTCTAATATGTGTAGTTTTCTTTTACTTAAATAAAATTAATTAGATAACAACAATTTTCATGGTTTGGTTTAAAAATACAATCATAACCAAGGTTAATTGAATATGATGATAACAAATGTAACCATCCACTTTCAACTAGGTTGCTATTTAGGATGTTTCCTGAACTGACTTGTTGTAGTCTTTATTCACCATAGTGATCATCACACTTGTGCTTGGGAGTAGCCTCAACACTTACCAATGTTTGGTTTCTGTGACGAGTAATTTGTTAGAGACATATTTTCCCAATGTAATACATGCATTGCAACCAAAACTAATCTTTTATGCATAGTTCACCATGATAGTTCAAACTCTGCACACCTTGTTTTAGTCTTTATTCACGAGTGACCATCACACTTGAGTTTGGAAGTAGCTTCAACACTTAACCACCTTTTGGTTTCTACTAGGATATGTTAGAGATAATGCCTCATTTATGATGCATACTAGAGTTTAGGGATTGATTTGGTTTGTTGGAGGATGTTGAGAGATTCTCTCAACCTCTCCCTCCAAGAGTGGAATAAGTTGGGTCTCACTCCAACTATATATATACCTGATGTATCTTTGTTTATTATGTGTAATACAATTCTATTATTGTGTGTAATCTTGTTTTATGGCTTCTCTCACAAATTTGAATATGGTATCAGAGCTTGGCTAGGCTTAATCCCTCACGGGAGTGCTCAGGAAGATGTGAGAGTTGTGTTGATGATTTTCTGTAAATAAAGTATTTGTTGGAGTGTTTGTTGTGTGAATATTTTTATTCCTGTGTGTGGGTATTTGTTGACCGGCCTTCCGTGCAAATAACCATTGTCATCATTGTGTATTTTGAGGAATAAGGAATCCATAAGAAAAAATATGCCTAGAAAAATCTCCTGTGTGGAGGAGATCCATCAAACCACTATGCAAGAAGTCGTAATTTTCTACTACCAATGAAGAATTGCGCTGCTACCAAGGAAGGATCTACGCGAATTGAAGCCATGATTTCAATCTGACTATGATGTGGAGCAAGCTTAACTCCCAATATCTCATATTTCTGAGAGCACAAGTAACTGTTCATGTCAGAGGCTTGATTCTCTTAGCTGGAAATGTGATTGCACAATTTAATACTAGTCAGAGCCATTGCCACGCATTGAAAGAAATTTGGTGCACGTTTATGAGATCTGGTGTAAACACTATTAGATATTTGAATCTCTCTCATGGGTTCAATGATCAAGTTCAACCTCTCTTCAGTCATCTTCTTTTGCAACTTCTAGGGTTTCTAAACAAGATTCCCATTTGCTAAAATCGGTGAAGAAGAGGCAACGAGTAATTATTAGAAGGTTTTGCATTATTGCAAATATGTTATATTTATTTTTTGTTTGTAAAAATATATATGAAGAACAAAAATTATAGAACGGATTAGTATAATTTCAAATTGGTGGTTCTCCACGGCATGAGAACAAATCATTAATTTAATTATGTATACTTTTTGTCATAAGCTTGTGGGACTTGTTGTACTTCGATGCTTCAAGATCGTCAGTTACATGTTATCTTGTGAGTTTGTGAGTGTATAAAAGGTCAATTGAATGTTTGACTACTGAAAATGTCTAGTAATTAGATCATTGTCCTATATAACTGTTGAAATTTTCTCTTCGGGGGAATTCAACAGATGGTAGTGTATCCATAAGATAATTTATCGAGATTGTCCTTCAGGAGGTCGAGAAATGTCATGTCTACAAAGAACGTCAAAGATGGTCAGAAGCTTTTTCACTTTAAATGTGTCAAATGGGAAGCTCGAATGTGTGGAGAAGAAAAGAGCAGAAACTGAAAGATTCAGAGTGGGTGTAAGCGCTGATGAAGACGAGTCAAACAAAGACAAATGACAAATTTTGTAATTGTGATTTTAGTATTGTAAGTTTTCTGTAATGTAGGCATTAAGGGGGGGTGTTAGAGATAATGCCTCATTTATGATGCATACTAGAGTTTAAGGATTGGTTTGGTTTGTTGGAGGATATTGAGAGATTCTCTCAACCTCTCCCTCCAAGAGTGGAATAAGTTGGGTCTCACTCCAACTATATATATACCTGATATATATTTGTTTATTATGTGTAATACAATTCTATTATTGTGTGTAATCTTGTGTTATGGCTGCTCTCACAAATTTTAATAGAAAAAACTTGTTAGGACCATATTTGCTAAATGTAATACATGCATTACAACCAAAACTAATCTTTGACTTCACAATGATAGTCCACATGTCATGATGTATCCTTTGGCTTCCCTTAATATGTGAAGCGGTTGCTAAATCTAACTCCCCGCAACTATTTGTATTTTACATATTTACTTAATCTAGTATGAGGATGATACAAATAGTTGTGGAGAGTTAAATCTAACTCCCAAAACTATTTTTATTTTACATATTTACTTTACTTAATCTAGTATGGTAATGCATTGACATTTAGCTACATGCTTGCACAATCATGACAATCAACACCATAGCATTGAAGAGCAAAATTATTAAATGCTATAAGCATTGGATTGCACAAATTTGTTTTACCAACCCTAGTCCATGCCCACCATACCAGTTATTAACATACCCAAATGAAGTGAACCGCCTAAGGCATCCTGAAGCATTAGATTGCACAAATATTTTTTACCATCCCTAGTCATACCGATTATTAACATACCTAGACGAAGCGAACTTCCCCTATGGAATGTAATAGGCATCCTGAAGGCAATATGGGGTGAACCAATACATGAGTAGGGTACGACTACATTTATAGTGGTAGCAGAGTTAGTGGCTACATTTAGAGTGGAACCAAAAGATGATTATGCACATGGTCTACAAAATGCAACCCATCAATCTTCTATAAATATTTATGTTCAATCATGGTAGATGTTTTCGCTCATATGTAGAGATAATGCCAAGTGTACAAATTATTATTTCACCTTTCAAATAGAATTATATCATCATGAATTGTTTTAAGGTCTATCTATGCTCCCCTAGGTAGAATCTGTATTTTATAGTAATGAGTGTGTCTATGACTCATGGGTCAAGATTTACATAAATCTTCAACGAGCTTGTGGTTATTCCAGATGTTGAATAAGCTAATGACGTAATATATTCATAGAAGTTATATTATGATTCTTTTTTAAATATATTTTAAATGTTTTATTTAATTATGAATTTATTTAAAACTTTGAAAATAAATTATGATGTTTAATTTTATGCATACCTGAAAATAAATTTGATATACACATATTATGTAATAAAAAAGAAATTTAACACACACATATTATGAAATAGAAAATAAATTTAATATATAATCCTTTTCATACAATTTCCAAAATGTCATTTTTTTTTGGCATCTTCTATTGGTTGTTATGGGTTCTCTCAATGCAAATGTGTTGTTACATTCACAACAATTTCTATGGCATCTCCTTTATTGTATTTACTTGATGTTATTTTGTTTTTGTTTGGTAATAACAGGTTGTTATAACAGGTTGAAGGAGCAACTTTTCTCAATGGTAAGGATGAGTTCATATTTTCATATGGGGATGCAACGAAAGATTGACGCCATTTACCCTTTATACTCATATAAAATTATATCAATGTCTAATAGCTATCACAATACAATATTTTTGCTAAGTAGAAATATATTGCAATTTCGAATAATTATAATTATAAAAATAAATATTATATGGATAATTTTAAATTAATTAAATTATAAAGTAGTTTATGTTTCAAACTTTATAAACCAATTAAGAAAAGCGGTGTTGAAATCTTTTAAAAAAGTTTAGTTAAAATTTTGTTGATTTTATATAAATATATATTTAGTTTATTACTTTGAAAGCTCTACCACTGATAATTTGATAATTTGTTATTGAAATATTTTAAAAGAGTTTAGTTAAAATTGTGTTGATTTTATATAAATATATATTTAGTTTATTACTTTGAAATCTCTATCACAGATAATTTTTGGGGGCATTTGGCTAGCAAGAAATTCAAAAATTTTCAAGAATCAAGATATCCCACAGGAATCAATAAAAACCCAAGCCTTAGTTGTCCTGGATCACTACCCTTGGGAAAAGGAAAGTCAGAAAAAAAGAACAATGAGAACATAAAAAGTGGACAGTCACAGACCATGGGCGTTTTTCGATGGAGTATCCTAAAATAAAAATTAGTTATGTGGAGGGGGGGGGGGGAGTAAGATTCTACACATTTCTAACAACTTGAGGTTCAAGATCAAAATATTCTTTGGCTCAGGATCCAATAATTTTCCAAAACTGATGGCCTTGAAACTGCTTTAAACTAGTCACTTCTCTTCAGATATTTGGGGATTCCCAATTAGTAGTCATATGGGTACAAAACCATGCTAGATGTCAAAATATTCTTTTGAGACCCATTCTCGAGGAAGTGAAAATCATTTTAAACACTTATGATGATTTTGAAATTCACCTTGTTTACAAGGAAAGGAACAAAGAAGTGGATCAACTATTCAAAGAAGGTTTTAGCTTGGCTCCTGGGCAATGGATGATCAAAGAAGAAGACAATGGCACCTTTTTTGAGTTCTACCATTGGGCCTTTATGGATCCCCCTCTACACTAGGACTCTCGACTAATACTGAGGGGTTTTTTGCAAAGAAAAAATTATTTGGCACTCCTTGATAAAGAAACATTTTGACCAGGATATATGCTCTCAGCTCTACTGCGGATTTTTTTCAAAGACTTCACTTTAAGGTGCTCCTCGAAAGGAGACATTATGACTAGGATATATGCTCTGACTCTGATACATGGACCTTTGTAGAGCGTTCTTATGCTATGCAAAAAATGGAGACTCCAACCTTAATAAAAACAAATTCTTTAGTATCCTTAGATAGATTAACTTGTAGACAATCCCTCTTATGAATATAGGTTTAAAAAGTAAACAAAATCATGATAGATAACTCCTCTAATCAATGTAGAATTTCACTATTAAATCCTAAAATTTGTTAAATAGATTCTGGAGTTGTACCCATATAAAACGTCAAGATAATTATAATACATATTTAGTGAAAAGTTCTCAACATAGGACGATAGGACAATTGGGTATTCCAACAAAGAAAAGCGCCATGATACATAATGACAATACATGTGATTCTTATAAAATTGAAAAAAACAAATGTCCTTATCATGCTTTATTTTTAATATTAAATCGTGATTGGTTTTCAGGAAGGAGGTGAGAAATCATCAAATTTAATGCTTTATAATTATAATGATTACAAGGTACTATCTCTCCTCTTCTCGACAATCTCTCCTTTCTTAGAGTTCTTGACCTTAGAAATAATTGTTTCCACAGTCACATTCCCTATGAATTGGGAACCCTCTTTCACTTAAATGTGCTTCGCCTGTCTCTTAATGAGCTCCAAGGTTCTATTCTTCCCACTCTTGATGGGTGCCACAATTTATGGAACTTGACTCTATCCTATAACAATCTCACAAGAAACATTCCCTCTGAAATATGTGTTCTCCCCAAGTTACTATTCATTAACTTACAAGTTAACAATTTGATGGGTACAATCCTGACCTGCTTAGGAAACATGTCCTCTTTGCACTACATAATTTTGCATAGCAACAACCTTCACAGGAGTGTTCCTTCTGAACTGGGTATGCTAAGCCAGTTGATATTTATAGGTATGGACAAAAACCATATCACAGGTCAAATTCCATATTCCTTTTATTGGGGTTAGCACTTAACCAGGTTACTGGTAACATTTCATGCGGAGTTGTGTAACAAGAACACCCAACTGACGAGACTCTATTTGGGTGGTAATCAACTGAGTGGTAGAATTCCTTCTTCCCTCTTCAATTGTACTAAGCTTCAACTAATTGATTTAGGGAGTAACCAATTCAACAGTGTAGCGCCCACGGAGTCTGGTAAGTTGAAGCATCTCCATTGGCTAGACTTAGCACACAAGTAATTGGCTAGGGGCAGCACCACGAGCTTGCCCATTCTTACTGGCCTTAGTAACTATTCCATCCTACAAGTAATAGATTTATTATATAATCATTTCACGGGAAATTTTCCCTTTTCTATAGGTCACCTCTCTAAAGTTTACTCATTGAAATTGGGCGGTAATGAATTAGCGGAAGAAATACCTCCACAAATTGGAAACCTAACTCATTTAAATTTTCTTGGTTTAGATCACAATACTTTTATCGGGTTAATCCCTTATTCACTTAATATGCTTCAAAAGATTGAGAGGTTATCTTTGAGAGTCAACAATTTACAAGGAAACATTCCAAAATAGATCGTGCAACTTAAAAACTTAGGTTACATGGATCTCGAGAAAAATAATCTCTCTACAATAATCCCTGATTATGTTGCCTATCTCGAGAAGCTAAGATATCTATATCTTGATCAGAATCAACTATTGAATAATATACCTGCAAGCCTATGGAAACATATGAACTTATTACTGCTAGACCTATCACACAACAAGCTCAGTGGGCACATACCTCTAAAGGTTATAAGACTTCTAAATTTAGCTTTCTATTTCAACCTTTCCAACAATTTATTACAAGGCCCTGTGCCATCAGAATTGACCAAGATGACTATGCTTCAAGCTATAGATACCTCTGGAAATAGGTTAATTGGTTCCATTCCATGTGCACTTAGAAGATGTGTTGAAGTAGAATACTTGAATATTTCCTACAGTGTCATTGATGGTCCAATTCCAGTTTCTCTTGGTGAACTTCAGAGTCTTCAAGAAATGGATTTCTCTTCCAACAATTTGTCAGGTGGAATACCTAAGTCATTGGAAAATCTCAAAATGCTCCACCACTTGAATTTTTCATTCAAAAAGTTGTCAGGAGAAGTCCCTAGAAGTGGAGTTTTCAAAGATCTTGGTGCCACTGCGTTTATGGGAAATCTTGGTCTATGTGGACCTTGGGTAGGTTTGTACCCATGCTCTACTCAAAAACATAAAAGTGTTTTGCATTTGAAAAGAGTTATCATACCTATTGTTGTAGTGGTAGCCACTATTGTATTGTGTTTTTTTAAGGGAATATTATGGAGACAAAATCACAAGAGATGTACTCTTAGAGAGGTCGAGGCATCTTTAAATGTGGGTTATCAAAGAATTTCCTATGCAGAGCTCATCATTGCAACACATGACTTTACTGATACCAACTTGTCAGAAGTTGTTAGTGTTGGGAAAGTGTAAAAAGGGGTTCTCAATGATGGAACAATGATTGCTATCAAGCTTATTAATATGTAAAATGAAGGGGTTCACAAGAATTTTGACATGGAGTGCAATGTTTTAGGTAGAGTTAGACATCCGAATTTGATTAAAATCATAACCTATTATTCAGACCTCCAAATCAAAGCTTTAATATTTCCATTAATGACAAATGGAAGCTTTGGGAAATGGTTATACCTCGATGGAGAAGAAGAAAGTAGTTTGATTTTGATTCAAAGGTTGAATATAGAAGTATATATTGCAAAGGCCATGCCATATCCTCATCATCATTGTTTCATGTAAGTAATCCAATGTGATTTGAAACCTAATAGTTTCCGTCTAGCTGAAGATATGATAACATAGTTAATAGACTTTGGCATTTCTACCATATGTTTTTCAAATGATGAGGATTCAAATTTCATTTCCACACATGCACTTAAAGGATCAACAGGGTACATTCCTCCAGGTATTATTTAAACTAGATATCATATTAATCAATGTTACGAGTTTCTTATATGAATTTAACATTGTGAAATAGAAACCTTAAGATGAGGATCTATGAATGAAAAATATGGAATTGGTAGACAAGTTACAACAAAAGGTGATGTTTATATCTATGGAATACTACTATTGGAGATGCTCACTAGAAAGAAGCTTGCCCACAACATATTTGTGGAAGGAATGAACTTGTGGAAATGGGTGTGGAGTCATTTTCCAAACTAAGTAAGAGAAGTGGTGGACACGGGTCTACTGAGAATGACTGGTACATGTATTGAAGAAGATAAGGACCTCAATTGCCTCAATAAACTAATAAATGTGGGTTTTCTTTGCACAAATGAATCCCCTAAAGGACGACCTACTATGATGAATATTTTGAGCACACTACAAAGCATCAAAGACACTTATTTGAGCCTCGTTCCAAAATTTCAATAAGATATACCACATTTATTGGACACTACAATAAGTACTCTCAACAACACTAATGAAGGCCAAAGTTCATCAAGTTCATCAACATTATAGTCCATTGTCATTAATTCCATCTAGTTTAAGCCTTATTCCCCTTTCCTTCTTTGTGTAGAAATATTTGTTGTGAGGTATGTGTGGCTCATGGTGTTTTGGAAATGTTTTAATTATTATAAAATTTTCCATCATATTTTAGGAAAAAATTATGATCACTATCTTTTCTACATTTATAATTAAATGCATTGCACTTTTGTATTTGTTTTAAATGATTTAAAAAATAGACATTTATAATCAAATTCATTTTATTAAATACATAAAAAAATTTGTATTTGTTTTAAATGATTAAAATAATAAAAATAATTTTTAGTTTCATGAACTATTAAAGATAATTTTGTTTTTGTTTTAAATGGTTAAAATAATAGAAATAATTTTTAGTTTCAAGAATTATTAAAGAGAATATCTTGATTAATATAATTATTGAAGTGAAAATATGTATGGACATTATGTTGGTCGAATATGTACAATTAAAATGTTGTCTATTATATTTTGCTTTTGAATATTTGTATATTGTAGATGGGATGGAGTTGATATCAGTGATAAAAGAACAAGGGTTAAAAAAATAAATTGGGAAACTAGTTAGGCTCATCGTTTTTATTAAATAGTAAATTTTTAAAACAATTTGTATTATTAACTAGTGATGTGAGATGGTGTTGGTTAAAAGTTCTATCTTTTCGATTTTTTGGCCGGAATTCGACGATGTAAATCTGGACAAAATCACAAGTTTCTATTGTTTAAATTGTTTTTCTGAACATGTGGGCTTAATGGTTAAGAACATGTGCTTCCTCATAAGAGGTCACAAGTTCAAATCCAGAGGGAAAAACTAACCACTGAGACACTCTCGCCCGATTTCAAGCAAAATTAGACAAAAAAAAATTGCCCAAAAAAAAACAAAAGATAAAACATTTAGACTATATTTTTTTCGGTTTACAAATTCTTAACATATCAATTTCATGCTTTATTTTCAATATTAAATTTCTACAAAGGAGGTGGGAAATCAAGTTTAATGGTAAATCAAACTTTATAATTATAATGACATGTTTCAACAGGAAACATGGGAAACTAATTTTCTATGTAAGACTTTTTTAATCTGAAACATCGAGAATTTATAAGACTTTTTGACTAATGAGCGGTGTGAGATTAAAATATAGTTTTTGATTAAAAACGTTTGGGACAACGATTACACCCCTATCTCTATTATTAAATGATAAGAGATATTTTTATTATAAAATAATAAAACTGAGATATTCTTTATTATAAAATAATAGAGATATTTTTTTTATAAAATAATAATATAAAAATATGTTTCAACTGAAACATCTGAAAGCAATTTTCTCAAAAATTCTAAGACTCATAAGCGATGTGAGATTAATTTTATTCCACCTAGCATATTTTCCATCAGTCTCACCAAAACGTAAATTCTTACTTAAGAAAATCATTATGAATATTAATGGCAAATATTAATATTCCTTTAAAAGAATAGAACTGCAATTAACCACTAAATATCAAATACATATGTTTTAAAAGTTGATATTCCTAAGAAAAGAGAGTTATAAATGGCTATTGAATATCAAGATATATGTTTAATGTTTTTTTAACACTAAAAAATAGTTTTATTATTCATCATGTTTTTTTAACACTAAAAAAATAATTTTATTATTCATCATGCTGTAAATTAGTAATAGTATCATTTGATAATTTCAAAAGAACGAATGAAAGGAATATCGTCGGGAATAACTCTTAAAATAATTAAGAATTATTTTATCAAATGTATATCAACACAGTTGGCATAAAATCCAGAGCACAAGGGAATAAACCCAATAGATATTGTAACACTAACTTAGATTATTTTAGCTTTACTATTGTAACACTATTAAGTTCATTTTAGCTTTAGATATATAAACCATTAAGAAAAATAAAATAAATAAAACCCAAGATGGATCTATGTTTTATATATATTTTTACATTATGTAAATAATGGTCAACTATTTTTTAAACATTATAAACCTTTTTAATAAAGATTTTGTATATTAAGGTGAGGTTATATTTATACAAATGCCAACTCCAACATTTTCAAATAGATGACAAATGGATTTTGTATATAAGTTCATATAAAAAAGAAATTGCATTTTAAATTGAACATAATCTCTTGTTATTGTTGCCAAGTGTCTTTGTAATGCACTTAATCATTTGATGTAAGTCATGATGTGGCTAATTTTTTTTTTCTCTTAATCATCGAACACTCCTTTAAATCCAATCACCTAATATTCTTTTACCAAACTAAAATATAGCCTAAACCCCTCATTACTACTCTCACCTCATTCAGGAAGCTCGAAATTGAAAAACATCATAATAATTTCAATCACAAGCATGGCTACAAACTTAGCCAATATTGGAAGGCCACCATTCACTACTTGGATCATTAGGCTTCCTCGACACAAATTTCAATTGCCTCCTAGTCTACTTATTTTTCTCTTCTTATACATATTTTTCCTTGTATCTAATTGGTCCTCTATGTTGGCATATTTACAGACAGAAGGCAACGTGTTTTTCATTGATGGCGAGATCAACATGATCAGTAGCACAATGATGATGAACAAGATAAAGTGGCAAGATCAACAACACAGTGATGATGGCATGGCAAGATCGAAAGCGTAAGCTAAAGAGTTAAGAGAAACAATGATAATTGGATCACCTATTTTGAATTCTCGATGGCCATCAGATCTGATTTTAGATAGGAGGAGCATAGAGAAGAGGAGAACAGATCTCAAGCATCATATGTGAGTGCGAGGACCGATCGTTGTTGGGTCCAGAGGAACGAGCACGATCTTTAAGTGCAAGGATAAGCAAGTTTACAAAGTCCTGAAAGCAGGGGGACCGTCCATTATCAAAGAGGACATGTGGCAAAAGATCAGAGCATGACAAAGGCTCCATTTTAGAGTTTCATAGATTGGGAAATCCAAAGGAAGGAAGTTCTCTAACCCCTCGAACTCGCGATATGAGAAATTACTATAACAATCCTTATCATTAGAGCCATAGGACACGTGGCGAGCGATTGGAATTTCGCTGACTTGCACATTGGAGGAGTCAAAGGAGCGTGGTGTGGGAACTCGTGAGATGCGAAATCCTGAAATGATATGGACCGTCGGATCGAGGATTGATATGGACCATTATATTGAGGTGTGTCATGGACCGTTGGATTAAAAGTACACATGGCAAGAGGTCAACATTTTGCTGACTGGAAACTCAAAGGAAGGAGGTGCTCTATCTTTTGAAATCGTGAAACGCGAAACCACAATTTAATCTGAGTCGTCGATCAAAGGGAGAGCGTGGATCGTTGATCTTACTCCATTTCAGAGTTTCGGTTACCGAGAGTGTTATTCCTGAGTTTATACTTTAAGGCTATAAAGTATACCGTCAAGGCATCCGTAAATATTTAAAGGAATAATTTGAGAATAAGAAATCAAAGGAAGGTTAAAGCAGAATCAGTTTCTCAACTGTCTCTGTCTCGCTTCTTGTTGTTCTTGGATGCTAATGTCTCTCTCGATAGCAGCCCATGAACGTTCTAACTCAACCCGGTTAGTTGTTGTTTGTAAAATGGTATTAAATAAGTTCAAGGCAATACTGGTTTGATCTTGAAGGCTTGGTTCAATGTTGGGTTGTCTGCTACTTGGAACAATCATGGAGGATAAAACTTTATTTATTTGTAAAAGGATTTTAATCAAATGTTACTTCAAATTTTCCAGAGATGAGAACAAGAAAAACAATTTTGAAATTCAAAACAATAATGTAAATACATTCGAGGTTGTTTCCTGGATTTGTAACAATTTTGAAAATCATAAAATAACAAATAAACACTATAGAAAAATACAAGGGTTTAATCAAGAAAGAATCTCATATCTTGATAGATAATAACGAAAGAAAACGAGGTTTCTAATGAAAGTTAAGTATTAAGGTACAAAAGATTTACAGGTCTTAAAATTACTAATAGCAATTTTAGAGGAAAAAATGTAAATAATTTGGTATCCAAACCAATCTGAACTAGAAATCAATGGTGTAGATAACTTCAAATTGATTATTCATTAGAAAAACATTGAAAGAAAAATACAAAAAAGTATAATAAATAGGGTTGAAGAACACATAGCTACAAATTTGTAGGATTCAGAATCTCATTTGTGATCTATATTATGATGTATTTGAAAACTGTTATTACAAATGGCTCTCTCCAAAAATTCTGAAACCCTTTCTCAGTCTTTAGAAACTACATTTATACATTTTCATCAAAAAAAATTCGTTGGTGACTAACCAACTTCCTAATATTATGGTTACATAAAAATAATGTCAACCGTTTACAATTTCTTTCTAATTTCTAATGATAAAAACATTTAAAAAAGATTTTAAGCTTGCGTTGACGAACTTCCTTTCTCCGCTTCAATACACTGAACACATTTCCC
This sequence comes from Picea engelmannii, assembly GCA_009831015.1. Classification (NCBI taxonomy): domain Eukaryota; kingdom Viridiplantae; phylum Streptophyta; class Pinopsida; order Pinales; family Pinaceae; genus Picea; species Picea engelmannii. Next base: position 767,734 of record ML778873.1, read on the forward strand.
CAAAAACTTCACAAAATTCTTGGGAGCATCTGCTATCTCATTTGCTTCAAAAAAGAAAAATCTTTTTTGCAATTCGAGCAAACGATTTTCTATCATGTTTTCTGTGAATTTAATAGTTTTCGAATTTAGATTTGACGTCACCATCCATTTGTTGATCTCTGTAATACTGATCAATTTAATTTTTGAAATCTCTGTTTTCATTTCCTCCAGCTCTTCTTTAAACCTTAGCTGGTGCTTGGCAATATTAATTTCACCTAATAATCTGAAACAATCATCTGTTCCGATATTCAATGAATCTCTTTCTAAGAGATCGAAAATTCCTTGGCAATCATCATTGACTTCTCTTGTTATCCGTTTATATTCATCCAGGTTTGCTTCCCACACTTTTAATATTATGTACCCTTTAACCTGTTCAAAAATAGATAATTTCTGAATCTTTCCAACTTCTTCTTCCAACTTTCAAATCTGTTCCTGTGTGACCTGTATTATGTGTTTTGCCTCCTCCAAGTCTTTATTCATTTTCTGGATTTCTTGCATATCCTTTAGTCTATCTTGTTCTAGACCCTTTTGTATTCCCCAACTAATATTTCTCTCATTTTCTTTTAATTTGTCTTGCAACTAAATTATTGTTTGGTCCTTCTGTTCGAGCATAGTTTTTAAATTGCCAACAGAATACATACTCGTTGATGCTATAGCACCCATTGTACCTGCTAATTATGTAGCAAATTCTCCATCCTTGAGTTTCTTTCCATATATAATAACCCTATTCTTTTTAATCATCCCTTCTCCTCTTGGATGAATTTTTTGTTTCAAGATTGCTCTTCGCTTTTTACTGAAAAAGTAATCTGATGGGGGGATTTCATCTCTCGAAATAGGCTCTAGATCACTGACATATAAAAATCCTTCATGGGGGGTTCCAAAAGTTGACTGCAATGGAGTTAAAGAGGTGATAGGACTACCGAGATCTGTTGAAGTTGTTCCTCCTATATTTTACAGAACATTTTTCATGATTTCTGGAATTGTTTCCAGCTCTTTTCTCTTCTCCGTTCCCGATTCTTTTGTTTGAGAACCCTCTGTGTCTTGGGAATGTATCTCAGTATTTTTCAACTTACCTTTGTTATTTGATTTATCCTGTGTATTAGTTTCAAACCCTGGAGGGGGTCCTTGCTGTTCTAGCGATGGGGTCGAAATTTCACCCTGTAAACTCTTATGTAGGAAACTTCGCCTATGGCTTTGAAAATATGTGAATCCAGTCTGTGAGTCAGGTGGCAAGGCTTGGAATTTGTTCAGTACTTCTTCATAAGACTTAACATCCTTAAATATATCATCATAAATAGATACTTCATGTTCATATGCCTTTAGATTACAATGTATGAAATGCCTACTTATTACTTGGTAGGGGTCATATTTTCTGTGCTCAATATACACTAATTTCACTTCTTCTAATGACTCGGCCTCTACCTTAGAATGGCCTAAATTTGATAAAGAAAATTTCCCAATATGAACAGGGAAAGATGGACATGATTTCTTCTGAAGTGCTTTTAATTCTAATCCAACACTGCCCTTTACTATCTGATAAGCTACTTCCCTGCACACCAAACTGTCCGGTAGGAATTTCGGGAGTGCATGAGGGGGAATGGAACAGCCATAAACCCTAATGTAGGAAAAATTTTCCTCAATAAACCAGTCGGCAATTGCCTTAAGACTTTCTATGATTGCATCAGAAATATGAGGGGGTTCGCATCCAAAAAACAATTTGTGCATAGGAATAATAATAAAATGACAAAACTCATAAAATGCGTCTTTAACATTTTCTTCCCAAAGGGCCGAGTGATATTTATATATGGGTTCTGGACAAGAAATGCTCCAACTCCAATTCATTAATGGAAAGGGAGTCATAAAATAGATTGCATCCATAATGTATGCAGACATATAAAAAGTTGTTGGTTGTCCCTTTGATTTGGTTGCTTTGTAGTTTAAAATTTCTTGTGTTAGGTTATCCGACAAAATCTTATGCCAGTTAAAACCATTTCCTTCTGAAGCTTCCTCTAAAAAGAGCACCCAGTCTGCATGAAAATGGCAGGGATCTTTTCTCCCGAAAAGTCTGCATAACATAATGGCTATACAAACCATGTATTCATTTAAGGAGGTTGTAGCATAAATCCTGAGCATCAGCCCTAAACTTTGCTTCAGACCTCGCCCATCCTCTAATCATATCGGGATATGTCTGGTCTACCTCAATACATTCTTTTCTCTGAAACTCTGCTAAAACTTCAGCATTAAAAGTATGTTTATGATTTGGTGAGAGTTTATACATTACTTGACTGTGCTTTGGTCTGAATGAGCCGACGATAGCTCCTTGCTCATTTAGAATTCTCCTTGTTGGGATATCGACCTTATCCAGAGCCCAGCTGATCATATCAGTGTATGCCACAAGCCTCGGGCGCGCAACGACCTTATGAAGCTCTGACTCATCTATGTCCCGGAAATGATTTTCAGAGTCAGGATGAGCATTCTCAAACTCATATTCCAGCAAATCTAATATTTGAGTCCAAGATTTAATAGAATCTATAGCATGTGGAGTGGTATTGGAGATAATATCTCCTTCCTGTGCGTCTTCATTCTTCTTCGATGCTTTTTTGGGTGCCATGACTTCTGCGTTTAATTGAAAACCTGACAGAGAAAATGGATGAACGAACTCAGCTTAGAATGAAAACAAAGACATTCGAATGTTTATTTTGAATATATTTAAAAAATGACAAGATTTGCACAGCTGTCACGAATTTAAAGCTCTTAATGGAGAAGATATTTTACCGAGATACGCTTTTAATGTCTGTATTTAGGTACCTTCGGGTTTTGAAGAAAACAAGAAACCTACTTAATTGGTAAGCAAAACATAAATGAACACCTAAGAATGATTACCATTAATTTTTTTTAAGAAAAGGTTAATTAATGTTAATCATAATTTAAAGCTGAAAACTTCGTTTTTCGGAGTTTCGGAAATCCTGATGTCGAGAGGTATGTAGTCGATGAAAAACGATTTCCAAACATGCAAAATCGCGAAATTGCGATGCTTTAATTAAGATTTAAACGCTTTTAGCACGTTAATTAATTGAGATTAGACTTTTTCAGGATTTCGGAAATCAAGATTTCGGAAAACATGATGACAGGAGATGTGTGTTATTAATAAAATCTGATCTCTGAAATTGCGAAATCATGATGGCTTGTTTTTTAATCAGGACTTAACTTATCTTAATTAACTAAATAATCATGATTAAGGTCAAAACATAATTACTTTAATTTAACGTGACTTATGGATCGGGGTTTTGGAAATCAGGATTTCGGGAAACATGATGACAGGAGACGTGCTCTCACAGAACCGCGAATCTCGAAATCGCGACATAATTATTTTAACCCTTAACCTTTCTTAGAAGAGAATAAATTAATTCGTGTTTAAATTAAGATTCCAACGTTTCAGGAAATCGGGGATCGGGGTTTCATGATTCGATTTGCATCAAAAATTTGTTTGCAGGAAACCCCGAATCCCAAAAATTCTTTAAAGTTTAATTTAAAAAATCGTAAATTTAAATTTCAACACGTTTTAAATGATTTTCAAATAAAAAGCGTCGAAAGTCTTATATTTTTTGTAAACCTTTTTCCATTCATTATCCGAAAAAAAAAAGGTATCGTGAATTTAGAAATGATACGAAACTCTTGTTTTATGAAAAGCCGAAACCCGAAAAAGAAAAAAAATCTAGGCCTTAAGGATACAAATTTAAGATCTGTTTCAACATAGGCTCCAACTGGGGACCTTGTCTCCCTGTGGGATGAGGAGAACATGTACACTCAGTGCCTTCATTGGGTAAATGGTGTCAAGGGTTTATCACTACTAAAACTGCTAAAGGAGAGGAAAAAGAGATTTCATTTCAACCTTTGAAAATCTTTTCAAAACTTCTTATTTGCTTTAAACTCAGTTGTAGTCTTCTTCATAATATTCTCCTTCTCATTCTGAATTTAAGTTAGTATTAAGATGATTAGAACAATCTTAGGAAACTCAACAGATTTGTAAATTTTGGCTTGCATCGATCGAAATAAAATTTATAATTTTAATTGGGGAGCTCTATCTTGACTTAAGATGAATATCCGGTTGCGAAAAAATAGTAACTAGAATAGAGTGATAGATAAGTATGACACCCTTACAGACACCTCAGATATTACTTCACTGCTAGTGGGCCTATTCGGTACCCCGGTGAAGTTATCTGTCCCTTTTTACTGAATTTCCTTTCACCGCTTCGAGTGCTAATTATATATTTATACTCAGATATTGCTTCACGGCCAGCAGGCCTGTTCAGTACCCCGGTGAAGTTATCTTTTTATTTTATATTTAGATGAGGGAAATCATTTAAATGAATTTCCTTTCATCATCTTTGGGACTAGATGGGGGAAATCAAATATGCATTTCCTTTCACCATCTGTCTTATATTTAGCTTATAAATACGAAGCGGGGGAAATCAGTGATACTTAAAATATCAGGGGTGGTTATCTGTGTAAAAATTTACAATAGAGGTTTGTCAACCTATTTTTATTATTCTAGACCAATCTTTTCTCAACTTTCAAAACCCCTCAGTCTGTAGAGAAAAAGGGAAAGATTA
>ML778873.1:772938-787620 GCA_009831015.1 Picea engelmannii
GATTTTACCATCCAAATTTTCAAGCATAAATGAATTTTTTCCTTCAGGAGATGCTACCTTAAATGGTCCGTACCAAATATGATCGAATTTACCATTTTTTCCTGAATCCTCTTTTCGAGCATCCCATCTCAAAACCAGATCCCCGAGGAGAAAATTCCTGTCCTTGGCTTTACGATCAAATAATACCTTCATGTCATCCTGGTACTTCTGCAACTTTTCATCCACTACAGCCCTATGCTGCTGAACTTCAATCAACTGATTTATCCTTCTTGTGAGAGGATTCGGTTCTTCTTTCTCGTCTTGCCATAGTTTCATCACAGGAAGTGCTAGGTTTATAGGCAACACTACATCTTTTCCATATACCATTTGAAAGGGATAAGTACCGATAGACTTTTTTGTGCCTATCTGATTTGCCCACAGAGCATATTTTAAATGCAAATTCCAAGACTTTTTATTTTCGTTTAACACTTTCTTGATTATACTAATTAATCGCTTGCTTGAAGATTCTGCCAGACCATTTCCCTAAGGATAGTATGTTGTGGAATGACCCAGCACAATATTATATTTCTGGCAAAAGTTGACCATTGCCATAGACTTAAAAGCCTACGCATTGTCTATGACTATCTTTCTGGGAGAGTCGAACCTAGACAAGATATTTTCTTCTAAGAAGTCTATAACTACTGAATCAGTAGCCTTCCTTGTTGGGATAGCTTCCACCCATTTGGTGAAATAGTCTGTAGTGGTCAGGATCCATCTGTGTTGAGCACTTGAATGAGGATTAATTTCACCTATGAAGTCTAGTCCCCATTGCTGAAAAGGAGCTTCTGTCTTGACTGGGACCAATGGCATCGCTGGTAGTTTATGTTTTCCTGCAAAAAATTCGCAAGGGCTGCAAGCTCGTACCTTAGCATTGATATCTGGGAAAATTTTAGGCCAGTAATAACCAGCCCTCAGGATTTTATATGCCATAGCCCTCCAAGCATGGTGTCCTCCACAGACTCCTTCGTGAAATTGACCTATAACTTCTTCTATTTCTGACTCGACCAGACAGACCAAGAGGAAGCCAAGCAGGTCTTTCCAATATAATCGAAATACAATATTTGACTGCATGCAGCTTTAGTGTTCTAGGTTTGGATGGAGACAAGTCAGTCAGACATTTCAATGTCAATAAGTATGTTACTATGTCCTTGTACCAATTCGACGACGTGAATTTCTCCTCAATTCTGTTTTCGACTATTTGGTCCTCAAGTTCATTCACGTCTACCCATTCTTCTTCCTCCTAAGAACTGTTTATCCAAAGAGCTCTGAAATTGGATTCAGCTAAAAGTTTAGCTAAACCTTGTCCCTTTACCAATTTTGTCGGTTTAACCTCCAAGTCGAACTCTTGAATTTTGGCAAGCCATCTTCCTCTTTTGCCATCGCTATCTACTTGAACCAAAATATCTTTTACAGAACTAGTGGGTACATATGCAATCACTTTAGAATGTAAAACATAAGTTATGAAAGATTTCAATGCTTTTACCATAGCATATGATTTCTTTTCCATTATATTATATTTGATTTCAACATCTCAGAGACTTTTGCTAAAGAAGGCTATTGGTTGCTCGAAACCTTCTTCGTTCTTCTAAAGGAGTACAGAAACAAGCGTGTATTCAGAGGAAAATGAAAAAATAAGAAAATCTTTGAGATAATCGGGGCTCGCTAGTACTGGTGCCTCACTTATAACCTTCTTAATATGGGCAAAGGATGCTTTAGATTCTACTGTCCATTTTACTTCACTATTTTTTCTGAGCATATCTGTAATCAATTTCACAATTTCAGTGAAGTTAGGAATAAATCTTCTCAAGAAATTTATTTTTCCTAAAAATGATTGAATTTCTTTCACATTCCTAGGAATAGCTATTGTATTCATAGCTTCTACTCTTTTAGGGTCAATCCTAATTCCATTTTGAGATACGATGTGACCCAACATCTTGCCTTCTTGCATAGCGAAATGAGACTTGTTAGGATTTAAGGATAGACCAAACCTGTGGCATTTTTCAAATTTTTGTTTGAGATGAATCATATGGTCTTCATCCAATTTAGGAAAAATAGTAAGATCATCCAAATAGATGACTAAAAACTTGTCCCATTCGCCAATGAAAGAAATATCCATCGCGCATTGAAAAGTGTCACCTGCATTCATCATTCCAAACAACATTTTATCGTACATAAATGTGCCCTAAGGAGTGGTAAATGCGGTTTTTTCTTTATCAAGATCACTGACGGAAATTTGATTATAACCTAAAAATCTGTCAATCATTGACATTCTATTAGCCCCTACTACTTTTTCAAGAACATGGTCCATTTTAGGCAGAGGATAATTATCTTTGAGAGAAGATTTATTAAGATTCCTGAAATCGACACATAGTCTAATTTCCCCATTTTTCTTTCTAACTGGGACCAGATTAACTGCCCAATCAGAATATCTTAGGGGTACAATTATCTTAGCGTCAAGAAGTTTTTTGACTTCTCGTTCGATAACAGGTAATAAAATGGGATTAAATTGTCGGAGTTTTTGTTTAAAAGTTTTGACACCTGGTTTGAGAGGTATCTTATGCTCGATCACAGAAGTGTCATATGTTTTCATTTCTTCATACGACCATGCAAAAACATATTTGTATTTTCTTAACAACTCCATGTATTTATTTTTGTTTTTTGTTGATAAATATTTGGATAGTTTAACCATTCGGGGGTTTTCTTTAGTTCCTATATTACAATCTTCAACCTCCTCTGGTTGGGGTTGTAGGGTGGTTTTTGAAGGGATATCATCTTGATTAAAAATTCTTTCCAAAGGGATTAGACCCTTGGGAATTTGGTTGTTCTTGAGAACAAGAATCCGGTGATTTGCAATTTTATCATGAAATTCTTTAGAATCCTCCCCCTCTTGCATGATCCAAATAGGATCATTTTGATTTTCTTGATCGATATGCGTTTCTACAAATTCATCTAATGATTCTAGAAACTTTCGAAGCTGCTCATCATCTTCAAAAACCTACCAATATTGTATGTTATTTGGTATTGAAGGGAGATGTCTTATTTGTATATGATATTTTAATTTAAAAGCAGTCAGGGGTGTGAAAGTTGATGCAGCTTTGGCTAAAGCATCAGCATGTTGATTCTCAGATCTTGGGACGAAATGAAAATTCACATATGAGAAGAAGTTCTCGATTAAATCCCAGACACAATTCCTATAGGACCATAATCTAGGATGTTTATCCTGATACTGTCGATTCACCTGTTTTATAATTAACTCGGCGTCACCAAAGACTTCGAGTTTCTTAATTTTCATCCTTCTAGCAGCTTCTAATCCTAGCACTAAAGCTTCATACTCGCATACATTGTTTGTACAATCCACATTCCACTGAAGCCTATATGAAAAAGGAATAACAAATTGATCATCGGGAGCCACAATAAGTGCTCCTACCCTAGCTCCAAGGAAAGACGAAGCACCATCAAAATACATTTTCCATACACCAGTGCTATATACATTTTTCTCTATTTCTTTTTTTTCAATTTTTTCTTCTATACATTTATCGCCTACATCTACTTCAAAATCGTCATCAATAGATAATATACAATTTCCTAAATCTTGGTCGGCAATATAAACTGGATGGTTTTTGGGGTTGTTTGGGTCACCTATAGTAAATGCCAACCTAGTCTCTTTGTAAAGACGAGTGTATTGGCCTCCGAAAACTGGAATTGTAGCATATGTCATATCTAGTTGGAGAGATCCTCCAAGCTTAGCACCCCATGATCTAGATAATAGCATACCATACATTGCGGGAATGTCGGTGACCACTACATCCATAAGAATACTTTTAGCAGGTATTTGAATCAAACCTACCACTAGGTCTTTAATCATACCTATGCATTTTACTTTCCTTGAATCGAAAGAATATAAGTCACCATAGGGCCTTGTGATTTCAAGACCAAGTTTTTCCATAATTTCCTTTGGCATAACATTGTGGGAAGCTCTGAAATCCAACATATAGTTATGGAGAAGGTGGTAAAAAAGGGTTAATGTAATATAAAAAGGAGCCACGGTGTCTCTTGCACCTTCGAGGTGTGGACTGAAGACTATGTTTGGTTTGTCATCCTCTAAGTTGATGACGTTGGCCTGGATTTCATCTTCGGAAAAATTAATCATCTTGGCGATTTGTTTTCTGTATATGGGATTTTTAGCTAACTCAACAAGGGGAATAGGAATTTTGATTTTATTTATTTTGTTTTCCAAATTAAAGTTTCCTAGAGCCTTGTCATTTTCGATGTTCGGGGCTTCCATACCTTTCTTTTCAGTTTTTCGTTGAGATGTGAACTTGTTTTCGTTTATAGGAGCTTGTGTCTTCACAGGGAGTGTTCCTACTAGTTCTGATTGGACAGGTTGTGTATCAGTTGTGTTTTTTTTCACAGATTGTTTATCACCAACTTTTGGAGTTGCTTCATCGGTTTCGCTTCTTGGAAAACTCTTTTTTGTTGGAACATTTGGGAGAATTCTATTTCTTGATCTTAAATTATATTTTCACTGTAGTTTAGCTATAATATCATCTGCAATATCTTGATATGTGAAATCATCAGTCATATTATTGCTAACATGTTCTTCCGATGTACTTTCTTTACTTAAAGATGCTTCGTAATCCTGTCTCGATAAATAAGGTGATTTATTATCGTCGCCAAGGTTACTAATATCTTCATCGATTTCTTCAAAATCTCCTAAATCTTCCTCTCCAATGTAGTTTTCACTTTTAAAGGGTGTTGGAATTTTTTTATCTTCATTTTTAATTATTTTCTGTGGTCCCTGAGGTTCAGGATTTCTTCGAAAATCTTTTCTGGGGAAGTTATCTCTTTTCGATTTCTCTAGTTCCATTTTTGAGATCTTGTTTGAAAGTTCTTGAATGACCCTAGCCATATCTTCTATTCTATCTCTCGAGGATTTTCCCGATCCTGAAGATCCACCTTGCTCTTTAAATTTCCTATTTTCTTTGTTTCCAGTTTCAGTCTTTGCTTTTAGTTGCCCTGATGCCATCATGTTTGATTCAATCTCAAGCGCATCATCTCACATTTTCGTGAGATCTGTTGATCTCCTTTATCTCAATAATAAGGCGAAGTCGGGATCAAAATCACCAGCAAAAGTCTCTTTTGCTGCAGGTTGTGGAGGTTTAACCTCAACTGGAATTTTATTATACAACTTATTGAACGTCTATGTGGATTCTAGAACTGATTCAGAGTTTTTCTTTCTAAGGGCTCCAAATTCAGTCAAGTAGTAGAGGTGATCCTTCTTCTCTCCCCATTGTCTAATAAATGCACTTTCAAGTTCTTCATAGGATCTTAAAGATCCAGCTGCTAAGGATCGGAACCAGGTCCTCACCTATCCCTCGAAAGTTTGAACGAGGAGTCTAGAATAAACATCTTCATGTTCTATTCCGAGTATGTCATCAAATTGATCAAAAAAAATTATATGTTCTTGGGCAGTCAGATCACCTTCCCCTATAAATTTCGGAAGGCTTTTCATATAATTCTCGGGGAGATCATGAAGAGGAACGGGAAGAACAAGTGGAGCATATCTAGCAGCTACTTTAGCAAAAATCCTAGGAAGCGATACTTGACCACCTCCAAGGGCACCACCTCCAGCTCCAACACCTCCTTTTGCAGCCATGGTTAGATTTGAGGCTGAAGTTCGGAAAGTGTGAGGAGAAGATTCTCGGAAATCTGGGGAAGAAACTTCAAGAAATGAGAAAGTATCGAATGAGGGGGAAGTGAAAGTGATCTTTCAAGAGTTTCCAATGTGTTTCATTGCATAAAGTCAAGCTGACATATAGTATATGTGGGTAAAAAGACTTGTTTAAGTGATTTTCATGATTTTAAAATCTTTTTCGGATCGGAGACTGGCGAGGTCTTCTTGCTATCCGAATTTTTTTTGGTGTTCTTTCGGCTAATATCTAGTTTAGTTATTGTGTAGTCGCCAAGTGAAAAATATTAAGCCTTAGAAGGTTTTTTTTCCTTGTTCACTATCAAAAACAGAAAATGTCAATGTCGTTCCTCCCAGGGAAAAGATTCGTTTCTTCATTCCCCGGCAACGGTGCCAAAAATATGTTATTCTTGAGTTTATACTTTAAGGCTATAAAGTATACCGCAAGGCATCCGTAAATATTTAAAGGAATTATTTGAGAATAAGAAATCAAAGGAAGGTTAAAGCAGAATCAGTTTCTCAACCGTCTCTGTCTTGCTTCTTGTTGTTCTTGGATGCTAATGTCTCTCTCAATAGCAGCCCATGAATGTTCTAACTCAACCCGATTAGTTGTTGTTTGTAAAATGGTATTAAATAAATTCAAGGCAATATTGGTTTGATCTTGAAGGCCTGGTTCAATGTTGGGTTGTCTGCTACTTGGAACAATCATGGAGGATAACAATTTATTTATTTGTAAAAGGATTTTAATCAAATGTTACTTCAAATTTTCTAGAGATGAGAACAAGAAAAACAATTTTGAAATTAAAAATAGTAATGTAAATACATTCGAGGTCGTTTCCTGGATTTGTAACAATTTTGAGAATCGTAAAATAACAAATAAACACTACAGAAAAATATGAGGCTTTAATCAAGAAAGAATCTCATATTTCGATAGATAATAATGAAAGAAAACAAGGTTTCTAACGAAAGTTAAGTATTAAGGTACAAAAGATTTACAGGTCTTAAAATTACTAATAGCAATTTTAGAGGAAAAACTGTAAATAATTTGGTATCCAAACCAATCTGAACTAGAAATCAATGATGTAGATAACTTCAAAATGATTATTCATTAGAAAAACATTGAAAGAAAAATACAACAAAGTATAATAAACAGGGTTGAAGAACACATAGCTACAAAGTTTCAGGATTCAGAATCTCGTTTATGATCTATATTATGATGTATTTGAAAACTGTTATTACAAATGGCTCTCTCCAAAAATTCCGAAACCCTTTCTCAGTCTTTAGAAACTACATTTATACATTTTCATCAAAATTTTCTCGTTGGTGACTAACCAACTTCCTAATATTACGGTTACATAAAAATAATGTCAACCGTTTACAATTTCTTTCTAATTTCTAATGATAAAAACATTAAAAAAATATTTTAAGCTTGCGTGGACGAACTTCCTTTCTCCGCTTCAATACACTGATCACATTTCCCCAAAAACTTCACAAAAGTCCTGGGAGCATCTGGTATCTCAGTTGCTTCAAATTAGAAAAATCTTTTCTGCAATTCAGGCAAACGATTTTCTATCATCTTTTATGTGAATTTAATAGTTTTCAACTTTAGATTTGACGTCACCATCCATTTGTTGATCTTTGTAATATTGATCAATTTAATTTTTGAAATCTCTTTTTTCATTTCCTCCATCTCTTCTTTAAACCTTAGCTGGTGCTTGGAAATATTAATTTCACATAATAACCCAGAACAGTCATTTGTTCTGATATTCAATGAAGCTCTTTCTAAGAGATCGAAAATTCCCTGGCAATCATCATTGACTTCTCTTGTTATCCATTTATATTCAGCCAGGTTTTCTTCCCACACTTTTAATATTATGTCCCCTTTAACCTGTTCAGAAATAGATAATTTCTAAATCTTTCCAACTTCTTCCTTTGATGAGAAAGCCATTGCCTCCTGAAAAGTTGTTCTAGCTGATTTTGCCTCCCTTTCCTTTTGGAACACATTCTCCAAAGACTTATTTGTTTCTTGAAAATATTTCTGGACTACTTCCAGATTCAAGAACACTTTCTGTTGTTCTTCCTCTATTCTCAAATATATCTCCAATGCTTGTGTCCTGAAATTTTCAAGTTCTACTACCTGATTAGTAATAGAAATAATTTTATCTTGTAAATGTTTGTTTTCTTCTTCCAGCTTTCGAACCTGTTCCTATGTGACCTGTATTATGTGTTTTGCCTCCTCCAAGTCTTTATTCATTTTCTGGATTTCTTTCATATCCTTTAGTCTAGCTTGTTCTAGACCCTTTTGTATTCCCCAACTAATATTTCTCTCATTTTCTTTTAATTTGTCTTGCATTTGAATTATTGTTTGGTCCTTCTGTTCGAGCATAGTTATTAAATTACCAACATAATACATATTTGTTGATGCTATAGCACCCATTGTACCTGCTAATTCTATAGCAAATTCTCCATCCTTGATTTTCTTTCCATCTATAATAACCCTATGTTTTTTAATCATCCCTTCTCCTCTTGGATGAATTTCCTGTTTCAAGACTGCTCTTCGCTTTTTACTGAAAAAGTAATCTGATGGGGGGATTTCATCTCTCTAAATCGACTCTAGATCACTGACATATAAAAATCCTTCATGGGGTGTTCCAAAAGTTGACTGTAATGGAGTTAAAGAGGTGATAGGACTACCGAGCTCTGTTGAAGCTATTCCTCCTATCTTTTCTGGAACATTTTTCATGATTTCTGGAATTGTTTCCAGCTCTTTTCTCTTCTCCGTTCCTGATTCTTTTGTTTGAGAACCCTATGTGTCTTGGGAAGGTATCTTGGTAGTTTTCAACTTACCTTTGTTATTTGATTTATCCTGTGTATTAGTTTCAAACCCTGGAGGGGGTCCTTGTTGTTTTGGCGATGGGGTAGAAATTTCACCATGTAAACTCTTAGGTAGGCAACTTCGCCTATGGCTTTGAAAAGATGTGAATCCAGTCTGTGAGTCAGGTGGCAAGGCCTGTACTTTGTTCAGTACTTCTTCATAAGACTTAACATCTTTAAATATATAATCATAAATAGATACTTCATGTTCATATGCCTTTAGATTACAATGTATGAAATGCCTACTTATTACTTGGTAGGGGTCATATTTTCTATGCTCAATATCTACTAATTTCACTTCTTCTAGTGACTCAGCCTCTACCTTAGAATGGCCTAAATTTGATAAAGAAAATTTCCCAATATGAACAGGGAAAGATGGCCATGATTTCTTCTGAAGTGCTTTTAATTCTAATCCAACACCGCCCTTTACTATCTGATAAGCTACTTCCCTGCACACCAATCTGTCCGGTAGGAATTTAGCGAGTCCATGAGGGGGAATAGAACAACCATAAACCCTAATGTAGGAAAACATTTCCTCAATAAACCAGTCGAAAACTACTTTAAGACTTTCTATGATTGCATCAGAATTGCGAGGGGGTTCGCATCCAAAAAACAATATGTGCATAGGAATAATAATAAAATGACAAACCTCATAAAATGTGTCTTTAGCATTTTCTTCCCAAAGGGCCGAGTGATATTTATTAATGGGTTCTGGACAGGAAATGCTCCAACTCTAATTCATTAATGGGAAGGGAGTCATAAAACAGATTGCATCCATAATGTATGCAGACATATAAAAAGTTGTTGGTTGTCCCTTTGATTTGGTTACTTTGTAGTTTAAAATTTCTTGTGTTAGGTTATCCGACAAAATCTTATGCCAGTTAAAACCATTTCCTTCTAAAGATTCCTCTAAAAAGGGCACCCATTCTACATTAAAATGACAGGGATCTTTTCTCCCGAAAATTATGCATAACATAATGGCTATATAAACCATGTATTCATTTAAGGAGGCTGTAGCATAAATCCCATGAGCATCAGCCCTAAAATTTTCTTCAGACCTCGCCCATCCTCTAATCATATCGGGATATGTCTGGTCTTCCTCAATACATTATTTTCTCTGAAACTGTGCTAAAAATTCAGCATTAAAAGTATGTTTATGATTCGGCGAGAGTTTATACATTACTTGAATGTGCTCTGGTCTGAATGAGCCGACGATAGCTCCTTTCTTTTTTAGAATGCTCCTTGTTGGGATATCGACCTTATCTAGAGCCCAGATGATCATATCAGTGTATGCCACAAGCCTCGGGCACGCAGTGACCTTATGAAGCTCTGACTCAGCTATGTCCCGAAAATGATTTTCAGAGTCAGGATGAGCATTCTCAAACTCATATTCCAACAAATCTGAGATTTGAGTCCAAGATTTAATAGAATCTATAGCATGTGGAGTGGTATCGGAGATAATATCTCCTTCCTGTGCGTCTTCATTCTTCTTCGGTGCTTTTCTGGGTGCCATGACTTCTGCATTTAATTGAAAACATGTCACAGAAAATGGATGAACGAGCTCAGCTTAGAATGAAAACACAGACATTCGAATGTTTATTTTGAATATATTTAAAAAATGACAAGATTTGCACAACTGTCACAAATTTAAAGCTCTTAATGCAGAAGATATTTTACCGAGATACGCTTTTAATGTCTGTATTTAGGTACCTTCGGGTTTTGAAGAAAATGAGAAACCTACTTAATTGGTAAGCGAAACATAAATGAACACCTAAGAATGATTACCATTAATTTTTTTTTAAGAAAAGGTTAATTAATTTTAATCATAATTTAAAGATGAAAACTTCATTTTTCGGGGTTTCGAAAATCCTGATGTCGAGAGGTATGTAGTCGATGAAAAACGATTTCCAAAAATGTGAAATCGTGAAATCGCGATGCTTTAATTAATATTTAAACGCTTTTAGCACGTTAATTAATTGAGATTAGACTTTTCCGGGATTTCGGAAATCGGGATTTCAGGAAACATGATGACAGGAGACGTGTGTTATTAATAAAATCCGATCTCTGAAATTGCAAAATCACGATGGCTTGTTTTTTAATCAGAACTTAACTCATCTTAATTAACTAAATAATCATGATTAAGGTCAAAATAGAATTAGTTTAATTTAACGTGACTTATGGATCGGGGTTTCAGAAATCGGGATTTCGGGAAACATCATGACAGGAGACGTGCTCTCACAGAACCGCGAATCCCAAAATTGTGACATAATTATTTTAACCCTTAACCTTTCTTAGAAGAGACTAAATTAATTCGTGTTTAAATTAAGATTCCAACGTTTTGGGCAATCGGGGATCGGGGTTTCATGATTCGATTTGCATCAAAAATTTGTTTGTAGGAAACCCTGAATCCCGAAAATTCTTTAAAGTTTAATTTAAAAAATCATAAATTTAAATTTCAACACGTTTTAAATAATTTTCAAATAAAAAGCATCAGAAGTCTTATATTTTTTGTAAACCTTTTTCCGTTCATTATCCGAAAAAAAAATAAAAAAAAAGGTATCGTGAATTTAGAAATGATACGAAACTCTTGTTTTATGAAAAGTCGAAACCCAAAAAAGAAAAAAAAATCTAGGCCTTAAGGATAAAAATTTAAGATCTGTTTCAACAGGGAGTTAGAGGAGTCAATGAGATTCACGACAAAAGTGCAGAATCACGAAGCGCTCATTTGATTGGTGAGTGGTCATAGCACATGGTCACATCGTCGAGAGTTGGAGGGAGGAGCTAGTGCAACCAAGCTCTATTTCAGCGATCGTGACATAGAGAGTCGAGACCCTTCATCATAGGATTCCCGAAGTTGTGAATCGCGAAGCACTTTGTGGATAAGCGCCTGGTCACTACCGATAGTCATAAGAAGGGAAGAAGCTAGTACAGTTAAGCTCTTTTTTTCTGAGTTTCGACGATCACAACATGGAGTGTTGAGACTCTTCATCAAAAGAATGATGAAATGCGAAATCGAGAAATCAATTATGCTTAGCGTTCGGTCACAACCAGTGGGCATATGAGATAAACGTGAGACCCTGTGGAATTAATCCAACGGTGTTGATTAATTGGGAATATGATCGAAGGGATATTGTTGCACTCCATAGTTAATTGATCAGTTACGATTCAGTTAGCATAACTGAATCATAGTTCTTGGACGTTTGGTGATTCAGTTGTTGATGTGTTTTCTTGGAGATTCAAGGTGTAAGTGAATAGGTGGTATAGGATAAAATGGAAACGAAATAACTATGGAAGGTTGGTTGTTCGAACTGGAAAAATGAGTTGAACTGTAAGAAAGGTAAAATTACATTATGCATAGTGTGAGATAAAACTCAGAGATGCTGAACAAATAGATGCAAGAGAAGAATTGTAGAACAGTTTGAAGCAAAGCAGAATTGCAGAACAGTTTGAAGCATAGAAGAACTGCAGAACAAATAGAAGCAGAGAGGAATTGTAAAACAGATAAAAGTAGAGAAGAATTGCAGAATAAAGAAGAAGTGGTAAGAATTGAAACACCTGTATTGTTGGTTATTCAATCATTTATTTATAATCAGGGAGGTTGGGTGGTGCTAGGGAGGACTGTAGTCCTCTGATATTCAAGTTGGTGCTTGAATATTGGAAGTTTTATCTTCCATCTAGTTGTGGCTAGAAAAATAGGGTGGCAGGGTGGTGCTTGAGAAAACACATAGTTTTTTGTATGCAAGTTGGTGCTTGTATAAGTCCAGTTGGTGCTGGAACATTTAGGGAGTTGATGCTTCCTTCTAGTGGGTGTTAGAGAAACCAGAGAGTTGGTTCTCTCAACAAGTTGGAGCTTGTAAAACAGAGGTAGTAGCCTCACATTGAGTTGGTGCTCAATGATAGATGATGTATAGAACTTAAAAGACTACCTATCATTCGAAGAAGAAGATGTTTTCTCCCTTTATGGGTTTCCTCATGAAAATATGTCTCTGTGTATATCTTATGTGTGACTGATGTTCATTATTTATGTTGTCCATATCTTATATAATATTTATGGTCACTTGAAAGAGACTACAAATTGTTTTGAATAGTCATAAATTGTTTAAGCATAGTAACAACTGATTCACCCCCCCCCCTCAGTTGTCTTAGTAATTTCAACAATTGGCATCAGAGCGGGTTCCTTTTACTTAAAGGAATATCTGTAAGCTTAAACATGACAAGTCACAAAGAGACTTGAGCCAATAAACCTCCTCTCTTTGATGGAACAAATTTTACCTTCTGGAAGGTTAGAATGAGAACATACCTAATGGCCTTAGGTGCTGATGTTTGGGATGTAGTAGATACTGGATACATAAATCCTTTTGTGCTAGCTTCCAAGGATGATAAGATAGAATTTAGCTTTAATGCTAAGGGAATGAATGTTGTCTTGAATGGACCTACAAAAGATGAGTTTGTAAAGGTGATGCATCTTCAAACTGCCAAAGAAATGTGGGATAAACTTATTAACAGTTATGAAGGAAATGAGAAAGTAAAAGATACCAAACTTCATACATATAGATTGAAATTTGAACAAATAAAGATGAATGAAGATGAAACAGTCAACAAGTATTTTTTAAGAGTTGAAGAGCTTGTGAATTCCATGAAGGGTCTTGGTGAAAAGATTGAAGAATCATTTTTAGTTCAGAAGATTTTAAGATCTCTTCTTGATAAATTTAATCCAAAAGTCTCTGCAATAGAAGAACTAAATGATTTTAAAACTCTATCCATTGATCAACTCCTAGGAACTCTAACTGCATATGAAATGAGAACTAGCAAAGATAAATCCATTACTAGAGAAGCATCTTTTAAAGAAAACAAGAATATTGATTCTGTAACGTCCCACTCCGGCGCACTAAGTGAAATTATTATTTGAGGACACATTCTCGCAAGTGATCCAGATTATTATGCTATTAAAACATTTGATTTTGATTATGAGGCGTTGTGGGTTGATGTCATGTTGTTTTTCTGCCTTGACATAGACAGGTGATGTTGACTCAGTTTTACTGAGTGTGCAGGATTTAGAACCTCGAGGATGCAGAGGCATCGATGGAACCCCTTGGACTCTGGATCGAGTCGGGGAGTGAACCATTGGGGTTTGATTGTTTATATGTGATATTAGTGCATCTGATTAGATGATATGATTATGGGTATATTGCTGACATGATTCATTGATGATGCAGGTTGACGATAGCTTGCCGACCAGGCTCACATGTGGAGTAGAGGGGTCACGTATGACTACCAGATATGTTGAGGGAGAGGTGTGGAAAATATCCCTGCCACAGCCTACTAGAACTCCTGCTATGCCTCTAACTCTAGCTTAACATTTACCTAGTTTGAGAGGACCCTCGATGCCACGAGGGCAAACTGCGACAGTCGCTCATGATGATTCAAAGGGGCGCGTAATAAGGCGGGGGCCTTATTCCTTAGAGGCCCTTAGTCTCCCACAAGTTCACCTGGCGGAGTATTGATTGCAGGGTTTTTTTATGTCTACCAAGTCAGTCAAGAGGCGAGTGGCACCTTGGAGCACATGGTGCATCTTAAAGGGAACGTCACACAAGAAAAGTGGAAAGAGGTGAGTGGCACCCTTGGAGCACGTAGTGCGTCCTGAAGGGCACGTCGTGCAAGGGAAACATATGAGGTGAGTGGAACCCTTGCAGCACCTAGTGCATCCTGAAGGGCACGTCACATTGTTAATGATAATTGAATGAACCTAGATGGCCTTAGGATGAATAACGCGATAAGAAATTTTTAAAACAATTGCCCTAACAAAATGTCACCCAGCACGAAAATTAAAGTCTAGGTCTAAATTATATTGGTGGCAGAATTTTTCTATCCATTTAAAAAAAATATGTAAATATATAAAAATAAAATTTTGTTTTGATAAAAATAAAAATAAAGTATATAATGATGATAATCTTCATTAATCTTGTGACAAGAAGGGATTAAGCAATTTAATTGATTCATAAAAATCTGTTGGGATAAAATTTAAAAAGGGGAAATAATTGTTTTATTATATTATGATAATTTAAAATTTATTAATTAAA
>ML778873.1:787670-807376 GCA_009831015.1 Picea engelmannii
TAGTAAGGTATCTAGCATTTAAGAACTTTCTAAATTAACTCAACTAGTAAATTGGTAATGGGGAAAGTCATTAAAACTTGTAAGGGAATATGGGGACACCTAGGAGAGATTCTAGGATTGAATTTAGGTGGGTGAGGGAAATAAGGGTAATTAATTAATTAAATAAATTAATTTATGGAGGAATGAAGGGGATGGGTGACACTTGTATGGGGAGGATTTTTAGGAATTAATTTCTTAAACATTAAATTAAATGGGATTTTGGGAAGGTAAAGGACTTGGAAACTCTATATAATTGAGGGAGGAGAAGGATGAAGGATATCTTCTGTTGTGTGTAACGTTACATTGCATAAATCTATATTTGATTGACTTAGCTTGTGGGATTTGGGATACCCATCTCGGTGAGGAGTGGTAGTTGAGCCTTGCGAGGCGAGATGGGAGCTAGTTGATTCTCTGGTTAGTGTGCATGGCCCCTTTATGGCTCGGGGGTCTAAGGGGGAAGAATATTACCCCTAGCATTAGTTGGGAGGTATCAGTGAACTCTCATCGGTCGGCAAGCGGGAGTTGCACGAAGAGCGCAGGACATCAACTCAGAGCAAGCGATTGGGCAACGATACACCTTATTTTATTTCTACATGGTAGAATGTTAGTATGATTTATGCTTTCAATTCTGTATGCTTAATCAAGTAAGGAATATGATAGTCTTAGCGTTCTAGTTGATGACTAAAATTTCCCATAGCCTTAGATTGATGATTGATTGATTTCCCATGGCCTTCGATTCCTGCATGTCTTGACCACCCTGAGGTTTATTGACTGCGTTGATTGTAGTTTATATTTGACTTTTTCCCTAGCTCATCAGTCTGCGCCTGAGAAGTTGATCAGGATCCTGATCTACGGTCATCGCTTCAGCGTTAATAGACCTATGGATCTTAATGCCCTTCTTTTCTGCATGTGGATTATGAGCGAAGGATGTTCTTGGCAGCCGTCAACCTATGTTGTTCATCCTTGGTTGATTTTTGGTCTTGCGCCTTGATGCATTTATTTAACCCTACAAAAGTCGATTGATGGCGAAGTTTTCTTTTAACTCGACGTTTTTATATCTCGTCTGTTATCTCGTTTTATACCTCATTTTTATATCTTGTTGGATGTTTCCTACATTTTTATATTTCGTTTTGGTTTTCCTGGCGATTTCTACTTCTTCGGCTTCACTTTGTTTGGTTGGGGGTGAAAATGCATAGAAAAACCCTTTTCTTTTATTCTGGTCAGTTGTTTGGATTTCCAGGTGCTTGAAAAATCTACACACCTTTCGTTCTAGACAGCCGCTATGTATTGGTTAAGAAGAATTTTATTTCTGGGTGTTTATTGAATGGTTAATCTCATCGCATTAAATTGTTTGGATGTTTTAACCTTAGTAATATTTTGATTGTTTAAACTCAGTGACTGATTATTTGAATGTTAATATATCTATGATTTGACCAGTAAACAAGTGTTTTTAATCCCTGAGTTACAATGTCTCATTACTGAAATCACCAGCATTTCTATCTCAAAATTTACAGCACTTCCCTAGTAAATTACCACGAATTTATCTTTCTTCAGCGATTTCCATTAAATTTTGAGTGGGTTTGTTGTTGAATGGACAAGATTTGCAATTTAAATGATTGGCTGAGTTTGCTAAAGGACCACAAATTTCCAATTTAAATTGTTGACTGCATTGCTACAGGACCACGAATTTGCCATTTAAATTGTTGATTGTGTTTGCTAAAGGACCATGAATTTGCCATTTAAATCGTGGACTATGTTTGCTAAAGTACCACAATTTTTCCATTTAAATTGATTAACTGAGTTGTTGTTATATAGCCACGATTTTGGCTTTTAAGAAATGCAAATGGTTACCCTCACTGCCGACAATTGCCCCTTTTTCTAGAGACTGCAATTTCATTGTATTTCCTGGCGATTTGCCCTAGGTTATGACTATGTTTTTCCCTTGATACTTGGTGTTGGGCCTTTAGCTAAAACCGCCACTGCCATTTGTCAGGACTGCAATCGTTGCTTGATACCTATGTCTTCATTTTCTTTGATTATCACCTACGTTTCCATTTTAATGACGACATTTAGATTTCGTCAATTTACTTTTTAATTGGCCAGTGCATCTACCAAATTACAACTGTATGTTGGCACATTTAATAGCATTTAATCATTGGAGGATGTAATGGAAGGTGTTACTACACAACACCTTATCAACATTTTTATAGACAACCTTTAAATTGACATGCTAATTAAGTTATCCTCATGACTGAATGAAAAAAATGGATTTGTAATGTCAACACTTAATGTATGGTACTGTAAAGTTGTCAACGATATCAGTTTAAGGAATTATAATATGTCATTTAGTTGATGATGGATATTATGCTAGTATAAAAATGAGTGCAACTATGAGTGATACACCTTTTCTGTTCTATCCTTTATTTTAAATTTGAGATAAATGAATGGATGATGGTAATGATGTAAAGGGAAGGGTATTGTGACAGATTTGTTTTACAAAATTCCATTCTCGTGGGTTTATTTTTAAAGTAGGTTCAGTGAATGGAATGGTTCTGACTCCCAATTTCCATCCCTGTACTTCAAACAATTCACTGGTGCACTGAATTTTATGCACATTTATATCACGTCGTTTGTATCATCAGTCTCTGTATTTAGATTATATTTAGTGATAAATTTTAGAATTTCCAATTTAGATTGTCATTAATGTTAATTTAGAGTAGCGTGTATTGACTAATTTATGATTTGACATGATAAAATGGAGTAGAAGTTATGTTAATTTAGATAGGTAATTATTGACCAATTTAGACTTGTTTAGTGGTTTGGGTGGTTGGCAAAGTCGTGTAATGGCTTGCACTCTCTTGTTGACGTCATAATGCATCTTGCGGTCCTGTTGCTTGGTGAGTGGGTGTAGTCTTCTTGTCATTCATTTCACATCGTAGCACGCTTGATTTCCTTGAATCCTTGGTAACGTTGGGACATGTTGCACTAGGGTTATTGACGCATCTATCACTTGGGAACGACATGATTCCTGATGAGGGGATCATGGTGTGCCCTGGGGAATAATGACGAATGATATCTTGGCTGGAGTAGGTGCCTTCTATGTGAGTGTTGTCAAGCATTGCAAGTTTCTCTTGGCGCAAGGGTCGAACGTCTTCAGGTGTTAGGTTCGTAGACCTTGAGGTTCTAGTCTTTGTTCGTCTAGGCTGTGGTGTCGGGATGGGGATTTTGTCTCTTATATTGTAGGCATGGTCATGTTTGTTTCGAGCGGGTAATCATTCCTCTTTGTTATTTTGTGCATGTTTTCCCAGTTGCCCTGAAGCCTGTGCGTGGTGTCACAATAGCTTGTTTCCTGGACTGCATGCTTGCGTTCGTCGTCAGTGGTGTGGTTAAACTGTCGTCATCGTTGCCTTCTTGCCTAGAAACAAAAAATAAAAATCACTTCTGCTTCGCTTGTTGTTGTAACAATGGGGTCGTTACATATGGTATCAGAGCGGGTTCAACCCTGCAACTGTGGATTGCCAGGATTTCCACTGCAGTAAACCCATGATTATTAACCCTTTCATTAATTAAAAACCTTAGTGTGTCCTTGTGGTGATCTCATTTAGAGGATGCCTCAGAGGTTCGCAACATGGTGTCATGGAAGCAGGTGTGACGCCTCCAGAAGTTCCTGAACCCTCGGAGTCAAACCCCCAAGGGGAGGAACAAGTCCTTGGGATGGATTCTCTTATTGTAAGGGATGATGATGGTCTGACTAGGCCCTTCCAGGTATTGTTAAAGGGACTTGATTCATCATCGGTACTGAGATGAGGTCGGGGCACCTGCACCCCTGAGGGTCCACAACGTGCCCTAGCTAGTATCGTTAGCATCCACCGAGAACTCAAGAGAGTTGATTTCTCAAGCCCACGAGTGTTGCGGATGACTGTGTCATTGAGGCACGATTGTAGAGAAAGGCATTGTGCTTCACACTTCACGATTATGACCTCCATCATGAAGGTCCACTTGGTGGTCTTTTGACTGAAGGGGAGCGCTCTTTTATGGTGGAAGATGCTCCTGCCACTTTTGAACGTGGCCATTGATGACGTGTCTTGGAAACTATTCGAGAGACAGTTCTAGGAGATGTATCTTTCTAACGAATTCGTTGAGCATCCGCTCAATGAGTTCGACACCTTGTGATGAGGCAATCGCATGGTGCCCGAGTATGAGGCCCGTTTTGGAGCTTCTTCAGTATGCTCCGCACCAAGTTACCTAGAAACGTAACATCAAGAAGTTCGAGTTTGGCCTTATTGTTAGAATTCAGCTTCTACTTCGGGTACCAGGATTACTGGACCAAAGAAAGTGTGTTTGATTGTGGGGTGCCACATTACCAACATTCCTTCCTAGAGGAAAGGGCCAGTGCATTTGGATCAGTCAGACCCACTACCATGGGAGTTTGGGCAAGGCCCATCGGATTCATGCAGCGGTGAATAACTTCCAGGCAGAGCACCAGTCAACTTTTCTTGAGATGTCAGGTACCATCACTGACCAAACCTTTAGTATTTTGATAGATCCCGGGGCTATCGAGAGTTTCATTTCTGGTGTAGTGCTAAAAAGGATTAAGGTAAAGGTAGTCGAACATGATGAGTTTAGCTTCGTAGAGAGGGATTCAAGAGCCAAACATAAGGTTAGAGGAATGCGCATGGGCTCTACCCTTATATTGGGAGAGTTTTTTACTAGGGCCAACCTGTATGTCATGATCTTAGGATCTTATGATATCGTGATTGGTATGGACTAGTTGGAATTGCATGAGGCGACACTCAACTGTAAGACGAAATGGTTGAGATTGGTCGATGATGAGGGACAAGGACATGTGATTGTAGGACGAAACCAGGGAGTTTCCCTAAGGTTCATCTCCCCCTTGCAACTATAGAAGAACATGAGCAAGGGATGTAAGATTTATGCGATCCTTGGATTAAATGAGAAGGGAGTAGCAGAAGGTCTAGAACACCTTCTTGTGGTGAGAGAGTTTGTGGACGTCTTCCCAGAGGAGTTACCTGGGATGCCGCTGGAGAGGGAATTAGAGTTTACTATAGACCTAAAATTGGGGACTGAACTGATATCTAGAACGCCTTATCGGATGTCGACCCCAGAGTTACAAGAGTTGAGAATGAAACTGAAAGAATTGTTGGACCTGGGACTGATATTTCCAAGTGTGTCACCGTGGGGTGCGCCTATCATTTTCATATGAAAGAAGGATGGGTCATGGAGGATCTTCATTCACTACCTTCAAGTGAACAACGCAACGATCAAGAATCAATATCCATTGTTGAGGATAGATGATCTGTTGATATGATGAAGGGTGCGATGGTGTTCTCAAATATCGATTTGTGATCAGGGCATCACTAGTTACGGATCAAGGAGGATGATGTCCCTAAGACTACCTTTAAGATGAGGTTTGGACATTACAGGTTTACTATTTTACCATTTATTCTGACAAATTCCCCAGGGGTATTTATGAGTTTGATGAACAGGGTGTTCCGCGAGTACTTGGACAAGTTCATCCAAGTATTCATTGACGATATTTTGATTTACTCTCGGACAACAGAGGAGCATGATGAGCACTTTCAATTGGTACTATAGTGTCTGCAAAAGAACACATTGTATGGGAAGTTGTCCAAATGCTCATTTTATCAAGCAAGGATTCACTATTTAGGGCATGTCATCTCCGACGAAGGTATTTTCTTGGATCTAGCAAAGGTCAAGGCTATTATGGAATGGCCTATGCTAACAAACGTCCCAGAAGTATGTATCTTCATGGGTTTAGCAACATACTATTGACGGTTCGTCGAGGGATTTTATAAGATAGCAAATCCGATCACGGAATTGCAGAAGAAGAACAAGAAGTTTGTTTGGACCGAGAAATGCAAGGAAGCATTTCGGAGGCTCAAGGAGATGTTAAGAACATCACCGATACTAAAGGTTCCTGACATGGATGCATGCTTCTTGGTATGCACTGACACATCCAAGGAAGGCTTAGGTAGAGTCTTGATTCAATACGGTTGAGTGATCGCTTACATATCGAGGAAACTAAGAAAGCATGAGGAGAACTATGCGATGCACGATTTGGATTTGTTAGCCATTGTATATTCCTTGAAGCTTTGGAGACACTACCTTTATGGATGAAAATTTGAACTAAAGACGGGCCACTGTGGACTACAACACATATTTATGCAAAGAGACCTGAACGCATGACAATGGCATTGGTCGAAATTGCATAGCGAGTACGACTTCGAGATTACTTACATAAAAGGGACAATGAACCGAGTGGCAGATACGTTGCGTCAGAGACCATGCATATTTTCGTTGTTTCCTCTTCAGACAAATCTACATGAAAATATTCTAAATTTACAACGTGATGATGACTAGTACAAGGAGGTTGAGAATTTTATCAGACAAAACACAATGATGGTACCAAGATTGAAGGATTTACGTTTGATGACAATGGATCATTGAGGTTTAAAAATCGGATTTACATACCGCTGAACAACAAGTTGAGGATGTTGATCCTAATCGAGGCTTATCGAGCCGTATACATGGCTCACCCATGAGTCATGAAGATGAGGTCGGACCTTAAACCCTTGTTCTTATGGAAGGGAATGAAGGAAAACATAGTCGATTATGTGGCCAGATGTCTAGAATGTTAGCAGGTAAAAGTTGAACATAAACACCCAGCAGGATTACTACATCCACAAGCTATTTCAGAATCAAAATGGGAGGTTATTTAGATGGATTTTATTGTTGGATTTCCACTAATGGTAAGGAGACATGACTCAATTTTCATAGTGGTAGACACTCTGATGAAGATTACTCACTTTATTCCTGTGCATACGACGTATTAGGCACCTAACATAGCTAGAGTTTTCATCAGTGAGATTGTGAGGTTGCATGGCATGCTTAAGAGGATTACATCCGATCGAGGATCGATGTTTACTGGATGATTTTGGATGAGTTTCCAAGAGACCTTGGGAACCCAACTTAACTACAGTACTGCGTACCACTCGGAGACTGACGGGAAGACTGAATGAACGAACCAGACCTTGGAGGACATGTTGTGCATGTATGTGATGGGCCAACAAAAGCGTTGGGAGGAATTCTTTCCATTGGTGGAATTCACTTATAACAACAGTTACCAAAGCACCATTAAGATGGTGCCTTTCAAGTTTCTTTATGGGCGATCGTGTTAGAATCCTTTGAGTTGGGATCAGCTTGAGGACAGGGTCCTGGTGGGACCAGAAGCGATCCAGGAAATGGAAGAGTAAATGCAAACAATAATACAAAGGATTAAAGAAGCACATGATCAACAGAAGAGTTATATCGATGCGCACCGTGTTGATCATAGTTACGAGGTTGTTGATTGAATCTTCTTGTGGGTTAAATCACATAAGATTTTGATCAAGTTCGAAAAAGGGGATAAACTATCTCCTACTATATTGTGGAAAAGAGAGGCCCGTGACCTTTTTGACTAGCCTTGCGGATTCCTGAGGCGTATGCACGATGTATTTCACGTCTCTGTCTAATACATTATGATTAGTGATCCTACACATGTTTTGACTTGAGCACCTTGCGGGTGTCAGATGAGGGTGCGCTTACGGCTGAGCCGATCTGCATCCTAGATCATCGTGTTCAACAGATACGACATCAAACAATAGAGCAGTTCAAGGTCCAGTGGGACAGCTATAGTCCACACTCGGCGACCTGGGAGGACGCTTATGATATGTGCCAACAATTTCCATTTTTTTTTGATAGATAGACTTATGATACTGTGATACACATTATTTCAGCACTTATACTTTGAAACTTCGGGATGAAGTTTAGAATAAGAGGGGGTGTATGTAACGTCTAGCTCTGGTGCACTAAGTGAACTTATTCTTTGAGGACACTTGCTCGCAAGTGATCTAGATTATTATGCTATTAAAACATTTGATTCTGATTATGAGGCATTGTGGGTTGATGTCATGTTGTTTTGTTGCCTTGACATAAACAGGTGATATTGACTCGGTTTTACTGAGTGTGCAGGATTTCAGACCTCGAGGATGCAGAGGCATCGATGGAACCCCTTGGACTCCATATCGAGTCGGGGAGTGAACCATTGGGGTTTGATTGTTTATATGTGATATTAGTGCATCTAATTAGATGATATGATTATGGGTATATTGCTAACATGATTCATTGATGATGCAGGCTGATGATAGCTTGCCGACCAGACTCACATGTGGAGTAGAGGGGTCACGCATGACTAACAAATATGTTGAGGGAGAGGTGTGGACAACAACCCTACCACAACCTAATAGCACTCTCGATGTGGCTCGAACTGTAGGTTAATATTTACCTAGTTCGAGAGGACCCACAATGGCGTGAAGGAAGATTGCGATAGTCGCTCATGATGATTCTAAGGGGCACATAATAAGGTGAGGGCCTTATTCCTTAGAGGCCCTTAGTATCCAACAAGTTCACTTGGCATAGTATTGACTCCAGGGGTTTTTGATGTCTACCAAGTCATTCAAGAGGTGAGTGGCACCCTTGGAGCATGTGGTGCATCTTGAAGGGCACATTGCACGAGAAAAATGGAAAGAGGCGAGTGGCACCCTTGGATCACGTAGTGCGTCCTGAAGCACATGTCACACAAGGGAAACATATGAGGCGAGTGGCACCCTTGGAGCACCTAGCGCGTCCTAAATTCCTCGTCGCGTTGTTAATGATAATTGAATGAACCTAGATTGCCTTAGGACGAATAACATGATAATAAATTTTTAAAACAATTTCCCTAACAAAATGTCGCCCAAAATGAAAATTAAAGTCTAGATCTAAATTATACTGGTGGCAAAATTTTTCTATCCATTTAAAAAAAATATGTAAATATATAAAAATGAAATTTTGTATTGATAAAAATAAAAATAAAGTAGATAATGATGATAATCTTCATTAATCTTGTGACAAGAAGGGATTAAGCAATTTAATTGATTCATAAAAATCTATTGGGATAAAAATTAAAAATGGGAAATAATTGTTTTATTATATTATGATAATTTAAAATTTATTAATTAAAAAGGGAAAAGGGAAAAAGTTAATTTCTACACCTGCCAAATTGAGTTCTAAATGAAAAGGGGAAAGAGGGAAATCTAAAATAATTAGGAAACTAGGAAAACTGGCAAACATAAAAAGAAAAGGGAAACACAAGGGAAAAAGTAGAAAGTCAAACTTAGTAAGGTATCTAGCATTTAAGAACTTTCTAAATTAACTCAACTAGTAAATTGGTAATGGGGAAAGTCATTAAAACTTGTAAGGGAATATGAGGACACCTAGGAGCGATTCTAGGATTGAATTTAGGTGGGTGAGGGAAATAAGGGTAATTAATTAATTAAAGAAATTAATTTATGGAGGAATGAAGGGGATGGGTGACACTTGTACGGGGAGGATTTTTAGGAATTAATTTATTAAACATTAAATTAAATGGGATTTTGGGAAGGTAAAGGACTTGGAAACTCTATATAATTGAGGGAGGAGAAGGATGAAGGATCTCTTCTGTTGTGCGTAACATTACGCTAGAGAAATATGTACTTGACTGACTTAGATTGTGGGAGTTGGGATACCCAGCTCGGTGAGGAGTGGTAGCTCGGCCTTGTGAGGGGAGCTGGGAGCTAGTTGATTCTCAGGTTAGTGTGCATGGCCCCTTTGCAGCTTGGGGGGCTAATGGGGAAGAAGAGTACCCCTAGCATTGGATGGGAGGTACCGATGAAGTCTCATTGGTTGGGAAGCGAGAGTTGGACGAAGAGCGTGGGACATCAACTCAGAGCGGGCGATTGAGCAATGATAGACCTTCATTTATTTCTGCGTGGTAGAATGTTAGTATGATTTATGCTTTCATTTATGTATTCTTAATTAAGTAAGGAATATGATAGTCTTAGCATTCTAGTTGATGAGTGAAATTTCCCATATCCTTAGCTTGATGATTGATTGATTTCCCATGGCCTTCGATCCCTGCATGTCTTGACCACCTTGAGGTTTATTGATTATGTTGATTACGATTTATAATTGCCTCCGTCCCTAGCTCATCAGTCTGTGCCTGAGCAGTCGGCTAGGAGCTTGATCTACAGTCGTCGCTTCGGCGTTAATAGACCTATGGATCTCAATGCCCTTCTTTTCTATGCGTGGATGATGAGAGAAGGATGTTGCTGGCAGTCATCAACCTCTGTTGTTCATCCTTGGCTGATTGTTGGTCTTGCACCTTGATGCATTTATTTAACCTTGCAAAATTTGATTGATGGCGAAGTTTTCTTTTAACTCCACATTTTTATATCTCATTTGTTATCTCATTTGTTATCTCATTTTATTCCTCATTTTTATATCTTGCTCGATGTTTCCTGCGTTTTATATTTCATTTTGGTTTTCCTGGCGATTGCTACTTCTTCGGCTGCACTTCATTTACTTTGGTGTGAATATGCACATCAAACCCCTTTTCTTTTATTCTGGTCAGTTGCTTGGATTGCCAGGTGCTTGACAAAGCTACATGCCTTTCGTTCTAGACAGTCGATGTGTATTGGTTAAGAAGAATTTTATTTCTCGGCATTTATTGAATGGTTAATCTCACCATATTAAATTGTTTGGATGTTTTAACCTCAGTGAAATATTGACTGTTTCAACTCAGCGATCGATTATTTGAATGTTAATATCTCTATGATTTAACTAGTAAGACAATGTTTTTAATCCCTAAATCAGAGTGTCTCATTATTGAACTCACCAGCATTTCTATCTCAGAATTTACAGTGCTTCCCTAGTAAATTACCATGGATTTATCTTCCTTTAGTGATTGCCATTAAATTTTGAGTGTGTTTGTTGTTGAATGGGCAAGATTTGCAATTTAAATGATTGACTAAGTTTGCGAAAGGACCACGAATTTGCAATTTAAATTTTTGACTGCATTGCTACAGGACCACAAATTTGTCATTTAAATTGTTTATTGCATTTGCTAAAGGACTACGAATTTGCCATTTAAATCGTGGACTGCATTTGCTAAAGGACCACAATTTTGCCATTTAAATTGATTGACTGAGTTGTTGTTATATAACCATGATTTTGTCTTTTAAAAAATGCAAATGGTTACCCTCACTACCGAAGATTGTCCCTTTTTCTGAAGACTACAATTTCATTGTATTTCCTGGCGATTTTCCCTGGGTTATGACTGCATTTTTCCCTTGATACCTGGCGTCGATCCCTTATCTAAAACTACCACTGCCATTTCTCGGGATTGAAATCATTGCTTGATACCTATGTTTTCATTTGCTTTGATTATCACCTGCATTTCCATTTTAATGACGACATTTAAATTTCAGCAATTTACTTTTTATTTGGCCATTGCATGTTCCAAATTACAACTGTATGCTAGCACATTTAATAGCTGGCATATGTAATGGAAGGCGTTACTACACAACACCTTGTCAACATTTTTATAGACAACCTTTAAATTGACATGCTAATTAAGTTATCCTCATGACTGAATGAAAAAAATGGATTTGTAATGTCAACACTTAATGTATGGTACTATAAAGTTGTCAATGATATTAGTTTAAGGAATTATAATATGTCATTTAGTCGATGATGGATATTATGATAGTATAAAAATGAGTGCAACTATGAGCGATACACCTTTTCTGTTCTATCCTTTATTTTAAATTTGAGATAAATGAGTGGATGATGGTAATCATATAAAGGGAAGGGTATTGTGACATATTTGTTTGACAGAATTTTGTTCCCGTAGGTTTCTTTTTAAAGTAGGTTCAGTGAATGGAAGGGTTCTGACTCCCAAATTCCATCCTTGTACTTCAAACAATTCATTGGTGCACCAAATTTTATGCACCTTTATATCACGTCGTTAGTATCATCAGTCTCTGTATTTAGATTATATTTAGTGATAAATTTTAGAATTTCCAATTTAGATTGTCATTAATGTTAATTTAGATTAGCATGTATTGACTAATTTATGATTTGACATGCTAAAATGGAGTAGAAGTTATGTTAATTTAGATGGGTAATTATTGACCAATTTAGACTTGTTTAGTGGTTTGGGTGGTTGGCAAATTCATGTAATGGATTGCTCTCTCTTGTTGACATCATAACACATCTTGTGGTCTCGTTGCTTGGGGAGTGGGTGTAGTCTTCTTGTCATTTGTTTTGTGTTCTAGCACGTTGGATTTCCTTGAATCCTTGGTCCCGTTGGGACGTGTTGTGCCAGGGTTATTGACGCATCTATCACCTAGGAACAACAATATTCCTGATGAGCGGATCATGGCGCACCCTGGGGGATAGAGAAAAATGAGATCTTGTTCGGAGTAGGTGCCTTCTGTGTGAGTGTTGTCGAGCATTGCAAGTTGCTCTTGGTGTAAGGGTCAAACACTTTCAGGCATTAGCTCCACACACCTTGAGGTTCTAGTCTTTTTTTGTTTAGGCCGTGGTGTCGAGATGGGGATGTTGTCCCTTAGCTTGTAGGCATGGTCATGTTTGTGTCGGGTGGGTAGTCATTCCTCCTTGTTATTCTACGCATGTTTTCCCAGTTTCCCTGGAGCCTGTGCGTGGTGTCACAATAGCCTGTTACCTGGACTGTGTGCTTGCGTTCGTCGTCAGTGGTGTGGTTAAATTGTTGTCGTCATCACCTTATTGACTAGAAACAAAAAAAATATTCACTTATGCTTCACTTGTTGTCATAATGATGGGGTCGTTACAGATTCGGAATTAGATGATATTGAGGCAAAATTTGTGAGAAGGTTAAAGAAAGGATCAGGAAAATATCAAGGCAAGCTCCCTTTCAAATGTTTTAAATGTGGTAAGATAGGTCATTTTGCATCTAAGTGTCATCACCAGAAAAAGGATCAGAACTATGATGATGAAAAGAAATACAAATTTAAGAAATATAGTAAAAAGAAAAGTTTGTGTGCAAACAATGACAACTCCTCAGAAGACATAGATAGTGATTCATTCTGTGAAAAAAAAGTGAATGATTTTATGCTTATGGCTATGGGATATCTTGGTGATGAACATTCAGGAGGTGAAATGGATGACGAAAAAGTTGTGGTGGATATGGAAGGTGAATTAATCAGTGCTTTTGAAGAAATTGACAGACTCAGATGTAAGAAGAGAAAGCAAAAACAATTGTTGATGCAGTTTAAAATGAATGGTAAAAAACCTGATGAAGAAATTGCTCTACTAAAAGTGGATTTAGAAGAGGCAAAAAAAATAGAAGACATTCTAAAACAATAGTTATCAGAGAAGAAAGTGAGGTGTGAAGCCTTAGAGGAAGAGATAGTAAAAACCATAAAATAAATGGAGAAGTTTAAGGCATTGTATCACCAAAATATGTCAATTATTAAAGCCTCGGAAGAATTAACTTCCTTTCTAAATCAATAAAGGAATCCAAAGTTGAAAGTTGGCTTGGGATATGAAGAAGGATCAAGTAGTGATCATCCAAGTAATACATAACCCATCAAGTTGTCAAATCTACAATCATTGACAACAACCACTCTGTAGAAACAAAGAAAGAAAATAAGCCACCAAGAAGGAATGAAAGAAAAAGTTCCAGAACCGAACCTGTAGATCAGAGAAACTATCAGCATGGAAGAAATCGACTAGCTCAAAGAAGACACTTTTTTTCCAGGTACAAAGGATTTTTCTATGGATACTGTTTTTTTTGTTCTAACTTTGGGCACAAAGCTATAACGTGTTCTTTAAGATTTAGATATGAGAAATCAAGTTATTCAAGGAATAATTATCTGTTACAACAAAGAATGAGATAGCCAAGCAACAATCAACCACATGCTATAAATCATGTGATGAATGGGAGAAGGACGCAGGTGAAACATAAAAATAGTTATGAGCATAACAACCATTATGATCTGTTATTCAGTGAACCAGAATGCTACAACTGCCATAACTATGGACATAAAGCTACAGACTGTCGCTTAAGGAACTATAAGCCTGATTTGAATCCTTCTGGTGAAAATTTCAAGGTTTGGAAAAAGAAAGAAGATGACCAGTGTGGATTAGTTTTATCAGTCCAAATACAAAAGAATACCTGGTATATCAACAGTGGATGTTCCAAATATATGACTTGAGAAAAAAGTAAGTTTCTAACTCTAAGTGAAAGCAAATCAGAGAATGTAACTTTTGGAAATGATGCACCAGGAAAAATAAAAGGTAAAGGAATGGTAAGTCTGAGTAATGGAAAAGGGAAAGCTCAAGATGTGTTGTTTGTAGAAGGTCTGAAACATAATATGCTTAGTGTCATTCAAGTATGTGATTGAGGATGTGAAGTTGTTTTTACTTCTAAATATTGTAGAATAAAGTCTGTGAATTCAGGACAACTGATTGCAAAAGGCATAAGAACATAAAACAATGTCTATGTTTTAAAAGAAGAAAAATAAGAATGCCACTTAAGCAAGTATGATGAAAGTTGGCTATGGCATAGGAGACTTGGACACCTAAATTTTGATCATATAATCAAATTATAAACAATGGGGCAATAAAATATCTTCCAAAGATATCTAAGTCATATGACTCTATTTGTAAACCTTGCCAGATAGGAAATCTTACTCAGATACAGTTCAAATAAAAAAAAATTCTTTCAACAGAAAAACCTCTCCAGTTAGTACATATGGATTTATGTGGACCATCAAGAAAAGAAGGTACAGGAAAATAAAACTATTTTATGTTGATTATTGATGATTATTCTAGACTAACATGGGTTGACTTTTTGAAGGAAAAATTTGAAGCATTTGAAAAATTCAAAGTGTTTAAGGCTCTGACTGAAAATCAAACAGGAAAAATATTGAAGGCAGTAAGGTCTGATATAGGAGGAGAGTTTAGTTCATGGAACTTCAAAGATTTCTGTGATAAACATGGAATCAAACGAGAATACACTATTCCAAGGAATCCATAGAAAAATGGAGTAGTTGAGAGGCATAATAGATCAGTTCAACAGATGGAAAGAACAATGATGAATGAAAGGAATATTTCCCAGACATATTGGGTAGAAGCAATTCATACAATTGTTCATATCCTTAACAAAGCTCATCTCTGGCCACATAGTGACAAGACTCCTTATGAACTATGGTTTGGAAGACCTGCATCAATTAAGCATTTTAAAATCTTTGGGAGTAAATGTTATATCAAGAATAATGATGAAAATATTGGCAAATATGATGATAGGGATGATGAAGGTATCTTCTTAGGTTATGCTACAAACAGTAAAGGGTACAAATGCTATAATAAGAGGCTGCATAAACTGGTTGATTGTATCGACATAAAATTTGATGAAGAAATCTCGGTCAAAAATGTAAGCAGTGTTGAACCAAGAACAAAAAATATAGTTGAAGATGAAGATGAACAGGTCCAAGGGTCAGAAAGGGAAGAATCTGAATCAGATGAAGATATGAATACTTAGGTTGACACAAATCAACATAAAGAAACAAAACCACCTCTCAGAATTGTTAGAAAGAATCATCCTGAAAATTAGATAATTGGAGATATAAGTAAAGGAGTTCAGACAAGAAGGAAAATAGTTAAAGACTCAGAACAATCTCAGGTTTATTTTCTATCTATGATTGAACCTAAAAATTTTGATGAAGCCAACAATCATGATGATTGGATTAGAGCTATGAATGAAGAGCTTGATCAGATTGAGAAGAACAATATTTGGGAGCTTGTTCCTAGAGCTGAAGATAAGAATGTAATAGGTTCCAAATGGGTGTTCAAGAATAAAATGAATGACAAAGGACAAGTTGTTAGAAATAAATCCAGATTGGTTTGTAAAGGGTATGCACAAGTTAAAGGTCAGTATTTTTATGAATATTTTTCACCAGTGGGAAGATTGGAAGCCATCAAAATGTTTCTTGCATATTCATGTCATAAGAATTTTAAAGTTTATCAGATGGATGCTAAGTCAACATTTGTTAATGGAGATCTAGAGGAAGAAGTATATATGGAGAAAACTGAGGGATTCTCATTGATAGATAATCCTGATTATGTTTGCAAGATGAAGAAGGCTTTATATGTACTGAAACAAGAACCACGAGCTTGGTATTATAGACTGGACAAATTTTTACAAGACAAAGGGTTCAAGAAAGGTACTGTTGACAACAATATCTACATTAAGTCTGAAGGTTATAATTTACTAGTTGTTTTGGTTTATGTAGATGATATTATTTTTG
This sequence comes from Picea engelmannii, assembly GCA_009831015.1. Lineage (NCBI taxonomy): Eukaryota > Viridiplantae > Streptophyta > Pinopsida > Pinales > Pinaceae > Picea > Picea engelmannii. The sequence continues at coordinate 803,942 of ML778873.1, forward strand.
GATGTACTAATGAATCCTCTATCCAGTGGTTCTCTAACTCTATGCAAACAGAGTTTGATATCTCCATGATAGGAGAACTGTCATACTTTCTTGGTTTACAAGTAAATCAAATTTCTGTAGGAATATTTATCTCTCAAGAAAAATATTTGGAAGAGATGTTGAAGAAATTTCATATGGAATATTATTCTCCTATTAGTACACCTATGGTGGTTGGTTGCAAGCTCAGTAAAGATGATATTTCACCCGATGTTGATCAAAGGACATATCGATCAATGATAGGAAATCTTCTATACATCATAACATCTCGTCCTGATATAATGCAAGATGTTGGAATGGTAGGTCGTTATCAGTCTTCTCCTAAACAAAGTCATTTAGTAGATGTAACCAGGATATTCAAGTACTTGAAGGGAACAATGACTTATGGTCCGTGGTATCCTAGAAATCAAAACTTTCAGTTAACTACTTATTCATATGCTGATTGGGAAAACTGTGTGGATGAGAGAAAGAGCACCAGTGGAGGAGCATTCTTCCTGGGTGACTTGTTAGTAGCATGGCTTAGTAAGAAGAAGGGATCCATTTCCTTATCAACTACATAGTTAGAGTACATTGTTGTTGCTACTTGCTGCACACAAATTTTATGGATGATACAAACTCTTGCAGATTTGAAGGTAACTTATACTAATCCCATTCCACTTCACTATGAGAACACTAGTGCCATCAGTCTCTCTAAGAATCTTGTACTTCATTCAAAGTCTAAGCATATACCAATAAAATATCATTTTCTCAGAGAACAGGTTACAAATATAATTGTTCAGGTGAATTATATTCCTTCCACGGAACATATAGCTAATATCTTTACTAAACTGTTAGCAGTGACACCTTTTGGATATCTTCATCAGAAGTTGGGGGTTATATCTTCTTTTGACTAATCTGTTCACCTTGTCAGGGGGAGTATGTGGCTATCACATATCTCATACCTTTGAGATGTACGAAAACATCTAAGGGGGAGCGTGCTTCTTTTTTGACATTGATGTCAAAGGGGTAGAAAAAGTGTGGTATGGAGTGTGGAAAGGATGCTACAGTGGTATGGTTGAGTGTGGCAAGGATGCTAAAGTGGTATGGTTGGTTGGATGTTCAGCAGGCAGGGTAGCAGTCCAGACAGAGAGTGTAGAGTGCATTTCTTGAGGTTCTTCGAGGTCAAGGTTGCCATCAATGCCAAAGGGGGAGATTGTTGGCATGTTTACAGATAGAAAGCAGTGTGTTTGTCATTGATGGTGAGATCAACATGATCGGCATCACAACGGTGACGAACAAGAGAAAGTGGCAAGATCAACAGTGCAACGATGATGGCATGGAAAGATCGAAAGGGTAAGCTCAAGAGTGAAGAGAAAAAATGATCGTTGTATCACCCATTCCAAGTTCCCGATGGCCATCAGATCTGAATTCAGACAGGAAGAGCGTAGAGACGAGGAGAACAGATATCAGGTGTCATATCTGAGCGTGAGTACTGACCATTGTTGGATCCAGAATAACGAGAATGATCTTTAAGTGCAAGGAGAAGTGGTTTTACAAAGTCCTGAAAGTAGGGGGACCATCCATTATCAAAGAGGACAGGTGGCGAAAGATCAAAGAACAACAAAGGCTCCATTTCAGAGTTTCACAAATCGGGAAATCCAAAGGAAGGAGGTGCTCTAACCCCTCGAACTCGCGATATGATAAATCGTGATAACAATCCTTGCCGTTGGAGCCATAAGACACGTGGAGAGCGATTGGAATTTCATCGACTTACACATTGGAGGAGTCAAAGGAGCGTGGTGTGGGAACTCGTGATATACGAAATCCTGAAATTATCTAGGTTGTCAGATCGATGATTTATATGGACCACTGGATCGAGGTATGTCATGGACCATTGGATGCAGAGTACAAGTGGAAAGAGGTCAACATGTCACTGACTGGAAAGTCAAAGGAAGGAGGTTCTCTATCCTTTGAAATCATGAAACATGAAACCACGATTTAATCTGAGTTGTCGATCAAAGGGAGAGTGTGGACCGTTGATCTGACTCCATTTCAGAGTTTCAGATACGGAGAGTTGGAGGAGTCAATGAGACTCACGAAAAATGTGTGAAATCATGAAGCGCTCATTTGATTGGCGAGTGGTCATAGCACATGGTCACATCGTCGAGAGTTGGAAGGAGGAGCTAGTGCCTCCAAGCTCTATTTAGGTGATCGCGACATGGAGAGTCAAGACCCTTCATCACAGGAGTCCCGAAGTTGTGAATCGCGAGGAACTTTGTGGATAAGCGCCTAGTCACCACTGATGGTCACGAGAAGGGAAGAAGCCAGTCCAACTAAGCTCTTTTTTTCTGAGTTTCGGTGATCACGACATGGAGTGTCGAGACCCTTCATCACAAGAATGTCGAAATGTGAAATCGTGAAATCAACTATGCTTAGCGTTCGGTCNCAGTGGGAATATGAGATAAACGCGAGACCCTGCAGAATTAATCCAACGGTGCTGATTAATTGGGAATATGATCGAAGGGCTACTGTTTCACTTCACAGTTAATTGATCAGTTACGATATTTTTAGCAGAATTGAATCATAGTTCTTGGACGTTTGGCGATTCAGTTGCCGATGCGTTTTCTTGGAGATTCAAGGTGTAACTGAATAGGTGGTATAGGATAAAATGGAAATGAAATGACTGTGGAAGGTTGGCTGTTCGAACTGGAAAAATGAGTTGAAATGTAAGAAAGGTAAAATTACAGTATGCATAGTCAGAGATAAAACTCAGAGATGCTGATCAGACAGATGCAAGAGAAGAATTGCAGAACAATTTGAAACAAAGCAAAATTGCAGAACAGTGTAAAGCAGAGCAGAACTGTAGAACAGATAGAAGTAGAGAAGAATTACAGAATAGATAAAAGAAGAGAAGAATTGCATAATAGAGAAGAAGTGGTAAGAATTGAAACACTTGTATTGTTGGTTATTCAATCATTTATTTATAATCAGGGAGCTTGGGTGGTGCTAGGGAGGACGGTGGTCCTCTAATATTCAAGTTGGTGCTTGAATATTGGAAGTTGTATCTTCCATCTCGTTGTGGCTAGAAAAACAGGGTGGCAGGGTGGTGCTTGGGAAAACACAATTTTTTTTGTATGCAAGTTGGTTCTTGTATGAGTCTAGTTCGTGCTGGAACATTTAGGGAGTTGATGCTTCCTTCTAGTGGGTGCTAGAGAAACCAGAGAGTTGGTGCTCTCAACAAGTTGGAGCTCAAAGATAGATGATGTACAAAACTTAAAAGCCTTCCTATCATTCGAAGAAGAAGAGGTTTTCTCCCTTTATGGGTTTCCTCGTGAAAATATGTCTCTGTGTACATCTTATGTGTGACTAATGTTCATTATTTATGTTGTTCATATCTTGTATAATATTGATGGTCACTTG